>PVJS01027941.1:0-25871 GCA_004027185.1 Glis glis
AATCCCAGTCACACACACACACACACACACACACACACACACACACATAGCAGCTAAGAACAGCCATTTGGGGGATGGCTGAGGCCAGTGTGTCTGAAGTTCTACAGACTTTGGTTTGTACCCCAACTTTACAATTTATAATTTATGTAAGTTTGGCAAATACTTAATCCTTATGTAACTTTACTAATACATTGCCAATATCTAGAAATCAGTTGTATTTTAATAAAAACAAATAACTCAAATATGAAATTTAATAATTTGATTTATAATAGTATATAAAAACATGTAATCAAATCCTGAAAAATTATCAATACCTCTACCCAGAAAATTAAAAAACATTCTCAAGAAAAAAAAACTTAATGAAATATGTGGAAGAATACATTATTTTCATGATTTGAAGACTCCATAGTAAACAGACAATCAAAATACCACCACCCAACCCCTCTTAAGTGACCTGCAGTTTTACCTTGTGACTTCCAGGTTACATCATCTGTCAAAGAAGAATAACAATATTTATATCCTGGTAGTGATGTTAGGTTTAAATGAGATAGTCGTGCAAGGAAATCACTATAGTGCCTGCCATACATTAATCTCAATGAGTGCTAGACCCTATAATTATTGGCTCCAATAAGACACAAGTGCTTACAACTATTCTTGAAAAAGAGAGGAATTTTCTAGGCATATAATATAGAATTAGGCAGAAGATTATCATTTCAAAATTAGGCAAGCCTTAGGACAAATCCTGAGCCATGAAGCAGGCTCACTAAGGCAACCATTAGTGTTTTCACTGGGTTGGAGCCAAGGTTGTATGAGAGCTGGCAATGTCAGGAGAGGCTGGAGGGGTAGGCAGAGGGGCAAGAATAGCCCCCTTGCCACACTCCTATCATGAATTACTACTTGCTTTGTTTTGGGTTTAAATCAATGGCTTTCTTTTTCTTTCAAAAGTTAATTCTAAGTCAACTCTGATATCATTGTACTTTCAAAACTGACAGAGGTGCCAGGTGGGGTGACACATGCTTGTAATCCCAGTACTTGAGAGGCTGAGATAAGAGAATCGCAGGTTCGAAGCCAGCCTCAGCAACTTAGTGAGGCTTTCAGCAACTTAGCGAGACCCTGTTTCCAAATAGGCCCTTGGGTTCCATCCCCAGTACCATAAAAAAAAAACCTGACAGGATATATTTGGAAAGTTGGTTCAATCTGAAGTTGGGGGAGGGGTGTTGGGGGACTGGTTGTAAGAAAAACTACCTCCTTAATCCAACCAAAGCTTCCTTCGGCAAATTCGGTGATAGAGAAGAATGTTTCTTAAGTATGAGAAGTCCCCACCAAAAGATCCCATGGGTAAGGTAAAATCTTGGGATGGTCTTTGACTTCCAGACCCATTGATCTGTTCTCCATGGAAATTCCTCAATGTATTCAGAGGTGGTATTTGGAGTACCATTGCAGAATAGAACGAGAAATAATCCCACGAGACTGAATTAAACTTAGTGAACTGTTCAACAAGAAGGATGCAAGGTTTTAAAAATAGTCCAAAGTCATTTATGAGAATGTGCCTTTTAATGCATTTAATGGGGGAGAAATAAATTACTAGATAAAAATTAATGGGCTTCATTTTCTTTAAAATTCTGTTCTGTAAGGATAAGCAAAATGGTGGAACATGCAGTAGAATGGACATTATCTTATATTTCCTTCCTGGTTAGTAGAGAATACAGATTTTAGAGCTTAAGGCAAAGACATCCATCCCATCAGCTCTGGGGCTGGGGCAATATGCTCTGTACTTCATTTCTATTCTAACCACCGAGACTCCAGCAGTTTTTCCTTAAAATAAAAAAAATGAAAATAAATTGCATTCAAATGCACAATGAAAGATAATGATCTGGTTTGCTTTTGCTGTTGTTTCTTTAGAGTTCAAATATGTCTGAGGTTCTGTTTTTAAAATGCCAAGTGCTTGTGGTCTCAGATACACTCAGTCTATGTCTGCTGGGGAACTTAGCTATCAGCAAGTTGCTGTGATGTAATCTGAGGGTAAAATGAGGTCAGGCAGGACATGTCATCCTCTGGGGCCCTTCAAAAGGATGCTCCTAGGATTGATATGGGTCTTCTCTATTCTCTCATTTATTTATTTATTTAATTACTTACTTATTTATTTCTAGGGATTGAACCCACAGGCATTCTACCTCTGAGTTACACTCCCAGACTTTTTTATTTTTTGTTTTGAAACAGGGTCTCACTAGGTTTCTGAAGTTCTATGTTGTGGAGGCTGATCTCAAACCTGCAATCCTCCTGTCTCAGACTCCCAAGTACTGGGATTATAGGTCTTTGCCACCATGCCTGGATTTACTACTTTTTAAATATCTCAACCTAACAGAAGACTAGTAAGAATCAAGAATTTTGTCTCCTTTTAAAAATTTTCTTCATGTAACCTTCCCAGCAGCTGGTTGACTTGCAGGGACTATTTCAAGAGCATATACCTTGAAGGAACTGCACCCAAAACATCTGTGCAGCTGGGACCATGGGCTGCTGCCCAGAGTGACTGGCATCCAAAAGACTTGCTTCCCGGGTTTCTCCAGGGTTGGGGATAGGTGTATTTGCTTTGTAAGTGTTGATAATTGCTATAACACTTTTTGCAAAATCTAAACCCTAGCTTTCTTTCTCCTCTTTCCCTCCACAACATTTTTCTGCCCTACCTTCCTTCTTTCCTTCTCCTTTCCTCCCTCCTTCCCATCCTCTCTCCCTTTCTTTTTCTTTTTTCTTCCTTTATTTCTATAAATGAACTTTTAAAGAAAAAAGTATATGTTGCTATATTACTGGACAATAAAAATTAAGTAAAAATAATGAAAATTAAAATTGTTATTAAATTTCAGCCAGATTCAGCTGGCTACCAAGGACCTATGCCTGAGGCTTGACCTTTATTAATTTTTATCTCTGGTCAGAAAGGATTTTAATAAGTGTTCATAACATTGTAACTCATATATATATATATATATATATATATATGAGTTATTTTATATATATAAAATCAGTGTTGGCCAATGTCCATCCATGTGACCCTTAAAAGTTAAAAGCAGAACAGAAAAATACTGAACTAAATAATGTTTACATAATCATAGTTTAGGGTCAGCTCATGGAAAACCTCTTTTCTTATTCAGCAAATACTTATTGAGCATGAACTCTTGTGCTTGGCACTCTTCTAGGAGCTGGTGGTACAATGGAGACTAGTGTCATAGAAAAATAATAAGGCAAGAAGGGGGGACAGAGAGTTCAGAGGTGGGAGTCTGGTTGCTACTTGTAAAGACTGCCCCAGGCAGCAGAACAGCAAGCACAGAACACATGCCTGCTCTGTGAGAGCAGGGAGGTAGAACTGGAAGGAGCAGAACAGATGAGGAGAAGCATGGTAGAGATGGGGGCAGAGAGGTAGCTGGAAACCAGAGGAATGGCTGATCAAACATGGCCCTGCAGCCCACTTGGCCTTTTGCTCTGTAGGGTGGAAAACAAGCTGACTACGATTTGCTTCAATTGCTCACTATCTCCTTGTTCCCTCTTTTTTTCTTTTTGGCATTCCCACCCATTCCCATTCCTGGAGTTTTAACTTGTGATTTTCTATGCGGTCCCATTCTCTGTGAGGGATATTTTTAATGCAATTTCTTCTGATTAGATTTGTATCAGAATTAGGTCACCGCCCTGCTTTTGTATACTATTGTAGAGTCAGGAAGAACAAAACCCTTTTGCAATGTCTATTTTACACATCCACATTTGGGTACATGGATTAGTTATCTAACCAGGAGGAAGAGGGAGGAACTGTAAATAAAAATGTGCAGAAAAGGCACATTAAAATAGTTTTAAATTTATGCAGAAATATAAACTAGGTGAAACTATATGAGATGAGTCAGAGTTGAGCAATAAACTTTGTGATTTCTAGGTTGAGACGAACAAGATAAATCCTTGAAGAATGGGAGGAGTAAAGTCCTTACAAATACTATTTTTCCATGGATTTGGGTGATAAAAGAGTTGGCTGCACATTATGGTGGTTTGGGGAGAGTTGAAAGGGTCCCCTGGTTGCCAAATACATCTCCTATTTTATTATAGTGCAGAGGAGTTGTATAGAAGGAATTGATTATTAAATGTAGGCTATCTGGGAGTAATGACTTAATATTTCAAAATCAGTAATTGTTATCATAGCTGGAATTAATCCATCTGATTTGTTTATCTCCCAGTGGGAGATAGGACCCAGCATGCATTAGTTCAGATTTAGAGGAAAGAGGGGAAATTAAGGAAAGGTCCAGGAAATAGGATTCTATCTATGTAGGTCTTTCTACTGAGAAGCCACAACCAAAGCAACTGTGTGTGTATGTGTGTGTGTTTGTGTGTGTGTGCATGCATGTATGTGTGTAAAAATAAGCACTATGACCTTGGATCTTGTTTAATCTCCTCAGCTCTTAAAATGGCACATGGCACATAACAAAGATACTGAAAACTATTTTTAGATAAATTTACTAAATTAACCAATGGTGAAAAGATGGGGGGAGAAGGTCAGATATAAACACCTCTTTTGTAGGGAATATTTAGAGGGTTGATTAAGCAGAACTGACAGAGGCAGCATAAGGACAGATATCACTTCAGATTATAGAAAACACTTTGACTATCCTATAAACATGACATTGGTACCAGAGCCCAAGGCTGGGTCAGCATGTCCTTTGTCTCCCCGTTGCCTAAATATGGGGCTGTGGTCTTGTTTTAAGAGTATCATTGTGGCTCAAGGAGCAGATGGTTTTAGGAAACTAAATGCTGAGAGAGGGAGAGATGGGGGAGGGAAGAATGGAGAGAGGAAGAGTCTCAGAAATCTGCTTCGTTAGTATTTTTAAATAGGTTATTAAGATGAGGAGCTAGCACTGGCCTGGAATGTAGCATTATGAATGGGCTGACCCCTCTAGAAGGTGAACCCAAATTTATATGATGCTTGTCATCTGTATACTTGGGAATGAATCTGAATCACCTGGAGATGTTTTAAAAATGTAGGTCTCCAAGCCCACTGTGATTTAGGTCTACTGAATTATAATTTGGTTTTCGAAATGGGGGTAAGTAAGAAATAGTCCTTTCTTCTAGGGAATTCTTGTTTTCTAAACCTTTGAGGCAGTGCTATAGAACAAGAAAGTCCAAGATTACAATGTGTAAACCACTGAACAGCAAAAGGCCACCTCTCCAGGAGGTAACCAAGTCCTCATTATTAAAGACACATATGGCACCAGGTGCAACCTCAGTTATGAGAGAGGTATGTGTACAGGTATGTTTGGTGCAGTATGAATGTGTGCATGTGGAGTGGCTGGAATCTGGAGGGAATCATGGCAGATCTCCAATCCAGAGGTCTACAGAGACAGAAAAGAAGAGGCAGGGGAGTTGGATGCAAGCAAATGAGACTTCAGTTACACAGTGGAGGAAAGCTGTGGGGGTTTGCAGTGGCCATGTGGCACTTATATAAGCACACCTACTTGCCTGCTATGCTGGAATACCGCTTTTAAAAGGGGAGACTTTAAAAAGAGAATGATCTCATTTCAGAGATAAATAAGTTAGTTGAGAGCATTTGGAAAGATAAACTTTATCCAGCAGAATCACGTTTTGATCTAATTTCTCAAAATCTTATAGCTTTTCAAAATAAAGATCCCGTCATTAGCATTTTAGATTTATGACATTCATTAGACTGCAAGAGAGGGCTTACTTCTAAGAGCAGAATGAATCAAAGACAGCTTTCAGGCAAAGACTATGCAGGCATATTAGTTTAGAACAATAACACCCTATGGCAACGGATAAATCAATGAGTATTTTCAGGATTATTTCTTACATATTGTGCTTAATTAGCTCATATATTTTTTAAAATGTATTTATGTGATGGATATAGGGAACATGCTTTAAATGTGAGGATGATTTAATGGGCTTCAAGGTGAGGAAAAAGCAGAAATCTAGCAGAGGCAAAGGGTGTGTGGAAGGGTATTAGTGCACACAGGCATGGCAGTCCTTGTCTTCTGGGTCTAAAACATATTTTTGGCAGAAACAATTCTCTCCACAGCCCCTGAAAATAAGAAAACTTGGCTTAGGAGCTGCCACCCATCAGATCAAGAATGGACACCTCCTCCAGGTGCAAAAGTCATTATAAGAATGATTAAAATGATGGTTTGGGATATTAGCTAGCTAATTAGGTCAGGTGCTCATAGAATTTGATGGGAGAATTTTAGAAGGTTCTTTTAGTTAGGTCACACTTATGGAGAAGACAGGCAATGAGGGAAATCATGGGGGTCTATGAGAGAGATGTAGAGAACAACCAGTCTCCAAGGTTGGTGTATGCTACATTTTAATTTCTTAAGTAGAAGTCTCACATTTATAAGATGTTACTCTTTGCCAATGAAAGACACAATAATATGGGGAGATAGTTGGCTCTAAAAGGAAGGAGTATGTATTTGGAGTTAGAATATATGGGGACTTGAATCACAGTCCTTCATTTAATAAATAAGAGATTGTGGACAGTTGACTTAATCTCACAGTGAAAAGAAAGATGGCTCATATTTCCTATATGATAATATTTTGTAAGGATGCTATAAACAAAATAACCAGGCACAGTGGTGTATGTCTATAATCCCAGTACTTGGGAGGCTGAGACAGAAGGATCATAGGTTTGAGGCCAGTGTGCAGTAACTTAGTGAGACCCTGTTTAAAATAAAAACGGCTAAGGGTGGAGATCATAGGTAGAGCACCCCTGGGTTTAACCCCCAGTACTACAAAAAAATTTTAATTAAACAAAGTAATGTGATTGACAGTATAGACAAATAGGAAAAATTGTTTTCTTTATCATGATTTTAAAAGATGAATTTATATAAAATACCCTTGCAAGGGTAGCACTAGGTATTTGGTAAGAAAGTAGGGAAGCCAATTTAATCCCAAAGGCCCAGAGGGGCTGGGGAGGATTAAAGTTCATTGTGGATCATGAGTATGAATGCATGGTAAACAAATTTAATTTATATCATTATTTTCCATGGATTTGAGGCATGTCTATTCTAAATTTTCTGAACCACTGGGCTCACTAAATTCCTAATGCTAATATATGGGACAGATCTGAGCTTTTCAGAAGAGAAAAGACAATATCAACCCAAGCCAGTACTGTTGTTTATAGTAGTAAATTCGTATAAAAACTCACAGATAGATAAAATTTTAAATCATTTATCTAAATACATTCTTTTTTTAATCCTGGTGTTATCTTATTAGAGAAGCCAAAAGATGTGAAGAAGTTCACCTGATTCCTTATATAGCTATGGAAAAATTAAAAATCATTATTTTCCTGCTGTAGGAATTGGCATAAAGTTCTCTGGTTAATACCTAACAGTTTTTGTTCTGGTGATACCTGAAATATAGAAAAGAGCTTTGGAACTTGAGGCTGGAGTTAAAAACTAGATGACAGAAAAGCAGATCTCATTCTAAGTCTGGAAATTTGAATTATTAAAGATCCAGGTTCAAAAAGTGCAAATTCATGGTCAAATTTATGCAGTCTGCACTTAAAAAGAAAACAAAAACACACTGTGCTTCCTTCTAGGCTACCTGTTGAATTGGCTATGGACTTGATTTAGGTTTCTTAAATTGGGAAGGTTATGTTGCTTTTTCTCTTCTCATTTTCATCTAAAGCAGTTTGAATGTGAGATGTACCTTATGAGGCTACTGCTAGGCTTTTATTTTCCTTTCTGAATTGAGATTATAATGATTACTGGAGGAGCTATTAGCAATATTATTCTGGGGAGAAAAGGAAGATGGCTCGTTATAACCAAGTAGCACGTTGGTGTTGAATATGAATTTTAGGCTAAGGCAAACTTTTGAAAAGGCTCATCTCTGTTTTTTTTCCTAATTTTTTTTATTTATTACATTTATTGGTGCATTGTAGTTATACATTTTGATAAGTGTCAGGGTATCAGAAGCATGCATGCACACATTGCTCATTTAGCCCTCCCTCAAATCCCAACCTATTCCCTCCCCCTTCCCTCCTTTCTGTGCTCAGCATAGTGATTGACTTTGATAAGGTTATGTATTCACATCATGTGCACTAGTGTATTTACCTCTTCCCCCCTCCCATCTCCCTCAATTAGGTTGCCTTCTTTGCTCATCTAAAGTTTTCTCCTTCTTTGTCTGGAGTCCCTTCTAAGTCCCATTCTCCCTAGCTTCCACATATTAGGGAGAACATCTGACTTTTCACTCTTTGTGACTGACTAATTTCACTTAGCGTAATGTTCTCCAGTTCCCTCCATTTCCCTGCAAATGATGTAATTTTTTTCTTCTTTATGGCTGCATAAAATTCCATTATGTACATATCCCATATTTTTGTAATCCATTCATCTGTTGATGGACACCTTGGCTGGTTCCAAAGTTTGGCAATTGTGAATTGTGCAGCTATAAACATAGGTACACATGCATTAGTCTGGTAGTTTGGTTTCAGTTTTTTTGGGTAGATGCCTAGAAGTGGTATTGCTGGGTCATATGGTAGGTTCATTCCCATTCTTCTGAGGATCCTTCACACTGTTTTCCAAAGTGGTTGCACTAATTTGCAATCCCACCAACAGTGCATTAGAGTTCCTACTTCTCCATATCCTTGCTAGCATTTGTTGTTGCTAGTGTTTTTAATGATTGCCATTCTAATTGCAGTTAGGTGAAATCTCAGGGTAGTTTTGATTTGCATCTCTCTCCTAATGATGTTGAATGATTTTTCATACATTTATTGGGCATTTGTATTTCTTCTTCTGTGAAGTGTATATTTAGTTCACTTGCCCATTTTTTGATTGGATTATTTGTTTTTTTAGTGGTGATTTTTTTAAGTCCTCTGTATATTTGAGATATTAGTTCTCTATCAGAGGAGTAGCTGGCAAAAATCTTTTCCCATTCTGTCGGCTCTCTGTTGAGGTTCTTGATTTTTTCCTTTGCTGCACAAAAGCTCTTCAGGTTAATGCAATCCCACCTATTGATCCTAATTTTAATTTCCTGTGCCTCTGGGGTCTTGTTGAGGAAGTCTTCACCTGTGCCTATGTGTGGAAGTGTTGGACCTATGCCATCTTCAAATAGCTGCAAGGTCTCTGGTCTATTTCTAGGTCTTTGATCCATCTTGAATTGACTCTTGTACAAGGTGAGAATTGAGGTTTATTTCTATTTTTCTGCATATGGTTAGCCAGTTTTGCCAGCACCATTTGTTGAAGAGGCTATCTTTATTCAAGTGGATGCTTTTAGCCCCTTTGTCAAAAATCAATTGGCTGAAAGTATTTGTTTCGGAGTCTTCTATTCTGCTCCATAGGTCTATGTGTCTGCTTTTGTGCCAATACCATGATGTTTTTATTACTATGGCTTTGTAGTATAGTTTGAAGTCAGATATTGTGATGCCTCCTGCATGGTTCTTGTTGCTGAGAACTACTCTGGCTATTCTGGGTTTTTTGTTGTTCCAAATGAATTTAAGGATAGATTTTTCTATGCCAGTAAAGAATGACTTTGGTAATTTAATGGGTATTGCATTGAATCTATAGATCACTTTTGGAAGAATGGTCATTTTGATGATATTTATTCTGCCTACCTAAGAGCTTGGGATATTTTTCCATCTTCTAAGATCTTCAATTTTTTTTTCAATGTTTTATAGTTTTCCTTGTAGAGGACTTTTACCTCCTTGGTTAGGTTTATTCCTAAGTATTTTATTGTTTGGGGGGATATCGTGAGTAGAAATGTTTTCTGGATTTCTTTTTCAGTGGATTTACGGTTGGCATATAGAAAAGCTTCTGTTTTTGTAAGGTTGATTTTGTATCCACTTTGCTAAATTTGTTGATCAGTTCTATGAGCCTTTTAGTTGAGATTGTTGTATCTTCTAAGTATAATATCATGTCGTCTGCAAATAGAGATAGTTTCAGTTCCTCTTTTCCTATTTGTACTCCTTTTATTTCCTTCTCTTGCCTTATTGCTCTGGCTAGAGTCTCAAGTACTATATTGAAAACGAGTGGTGACAGTGGACATCATTGTCTTGTTCCTGTTTTTAAGGGGAACTCTCAAAGTTTTTCCCCATTCAGTATGATGTTGGCTGTGGTCCTATTGTATATTGCCTTTATGATGGTGAGATATGTTCATTCTATTTCAATTCTCTGCAGTGTTCTTATCATGAATGGGTGTTGGATTTTGTCAAGTGCTTTTTCAGCAGCAATTGAAATGATCATGTGATTTTTGTCTTTAGTTCTGTTTATGTGGTGGATTACATGGATTGTTTTTCGTATGTTGAACCAGACTTGCATCCCTGGAATGAACCCGACTTGATCAAGATGTATGATTTTCATGATGTGGTTTTGAATGCGCATTGCTAGTATTTTCTTTAGAAGTTTTGCATCTAAGTTCATCAATGATATAGGTCTGTAGTTTTCTTTTCTTGAGCTATCTTTATTTGGTTTTGGTATTTATGTGATGTTGGCTTCATATAATGTATTGTGGAGGTCCCATTTCTTTCTATTTCACGGAACAGATTGAAGAGTATTGGGATTAGTTCTTCTATAAAGGTTTTATAAAATTCACCTGGGAAACCATCTGGAACTGGGCTTTTCTTTGATGGTAGGCTCTTTATTGCTGCTTCAATCTCTTTAATTGGTATTGGTCGATTTAAATTTTCTATATCTTCTTGATTCAATTTAGGAAGGTTGTACGTGTCTAGAATTTTGTCAATTTCTTCTAAGTTTTCCATTTTGTTGGAGTATAGTTTTTCAAAGTAGTTTCTGATAATCCTCTGGATTTCCGTGCTGTCGGTGGTAATATCACCTTTTTCATCTCTTATTTTAGTAATTTGTGTTGATTCTTTCTTTTGGTTAGGTTGGCTAGTGGTTTATCTATCTTGTTTGTTGATATTTTGTATTTTTTTATTTCTACTTCATTGATTTCTGCACTTATTTTAATAATTTCCCGTCTTCTGCTGGCTTTGGGGTTAGATTGTTCCTGTTTTTCAAGGGCTTTGAAGTGTGTTATCAGGTTATGTAATTGTTGATTTTCTCTTCTTCTTATGTGGGCACTCAGTGGTATAAATTTTCCTCTTAATTCTGCCTTCAGGGTGTCCCAGAGATTTTGATATGTTGTGTCCCTGTTTTCGTTTGTTTCAAGGAATTTCTTAATTTCTCCCCTTATTACTTCTCTTGCCCATTCCTCATTCAACAGTGTGTTGTTCATTCTCCACGTGTTAATGAGGTTTCTGTGGGTCTTTTTATAGTTGATTTCTAGTTTCATTCCATTATGGTCTGAAAGGACGCAGGGGATTATGTCACATTTTTTGAACTTGTTAGTACTCACTTTGTGGCCCAGGATATGATTTATTTTAGAGAAGTTTCCATGAGCAGTTGAAAAAAATGTGAATTCAGCTGTAATTGGGTGGAATATTCTGTAGGTGTCTACTAGGTCCATTTGGTTTATGGTGTTCCTTAAGTCTGAGGCATCTTTACTGACTTTTTGTCTTTAAGATTGATCTAGTGGTGTGAGAGGGGTGTTGCACTCTCCCAATATTATTGTATTGGGATCTATGTATGATTTAATGTCATGAAGAATTTCTTTTATGAAAGTGGTTGCACCTATGTTTGGGGCATAAATGTTGACTATTGTTATATCCTCTTGCTGGATTGTTCCTTTTACCAGTAAGAAATGACCTTCTTTGTCTCTTCTGATAAGTTAGGTTTGAAGTGTAATTTGTCTGATATCATAATCGCTACTCCTGCTTGTTTTCGAGTTTCGTTAGCGTGGATTAACTTGCTCCACCCCTTCACCTTTAGTTTGTGCATATCTTAACTTGTAAGGTGTGTTTCTTGCAGGCAGCATATAGATGGATTGTGATTTTTAATCCATTTTGCCTCCTTATGTATTTTGATTAGGGAGTTAAGGCCATTTATATTCAGCGTGACTATGGAGAGATTGGTTTTAATTCCTAATATTTTGAGTTTTAATTTCTGTTTGAGGTAGTGTTTCTTCTTTGCCTAATTGTTTGTTTGATGGAAATCGCTGTGTCTCTGGTTCTGGCGTTCCCTTATTATTTCTTCTTTGTAACTAATCTCATTGAGTATTTTCTCTAGTGCTGGTTTGGAAGAAATAAATTCTTTCAGCTTCTGTTTGTCATGGAAGGTTTTTATTTCCCCATCAAATTTGATAGATGTCTTTCCTGGGTAGATAAATCTTGACTAGAAGTTGGTTTCTTCCAAAGTGTGGATTATGTTGCTCCAGGTTCTTCTTGCTTTCATGACTTGGTTTGAAAGGTTGGGAGTGATTCTTATTATTTGCCTCTGAATTTGCTTGGTCTTTTACTCTCGCTGCCTTTAAGATTCTCTCCTTGGCCTCTACATTAGTCAAATTGATTATTATGTGGTGTGGTGAACCTCTTCTCTGATCTTGTCTATTAAGGGTTCTATATGTTTCCTGTACCTGTGTGTCAACCTCTTTGTCTATGTTTGGAAAATTTTCTAATATTACTTCTCTGAATAGATTATTGATTCCTTTTGTTTCAGCTTCTATTCCCTCTACTGTGGCTATTATTCTTAGGTTTGCTCTTTTAAGATTGGCCGAGATCTCTTGAATGTCCAATTCGTGCTGTCGAATTGTTTTTTTCTAATTTATATACTATGCGATCATTTTTGGAGAGGTCATCTTCTAAGGGTGGGATTCTGTTTTCCATGTGGTCTAGTCTATTGTTGATGGTCTGTATTGATGCCTTCATTTCAATTATTGCCTCCTTCACTTCCTTCAGAGCTTCTTTTTGATTCCTGTTCAGGGTGTCATATTCTTTGTTTGATCCTTCATTTCTTTCAGTCTCACTGAATTCTTTTCGGAAATCCTGTATCATTTCTACCATTAGAGTTCTGAATTGTCCTTCTGGCAATCTTTGCACTTCTGTCTTAGCGGGCTCTGTTGTTGTGGGATTGTGGGGGCTCATTGTTTCTTTGTTATTCTTCCTTTTCATGATTTCAGGTTTTTTATGTTTATACCTTTGGTGCTTTTGGTAGCTCTCTCTCTCACTTTGTAGGTTTCCTATGTCTAATCTCTTTCCCTTTATAGTTTCTTATTCTGGGGGTAGATAGTTTCTACTAGGTGAGACTTAAAGGTGAATAGCCTTTACTGAATGGTTATTCTTACTTGCTCAGTATAATGTCCATTTGCAGGCCCAATTCTTAGTCTCCTTCAGTCATTGGAACCCTTGCCTGGTGCCTTTCACTACCTGTGCAGGCGACCAGTGCCACTATTGCCCCTCTAACTGCAAGCATGGGTCTCTGCATTCTCCACTTGGGCTGTCCCTATGTCTCTCTCTGTCTACACCTATGGCACGTGTCACCAGCAGTGGGCCCCAGGCTTGTGTCACTTTTTGCCTTCAGAAGTGGCAGATGTTACTTTGACCTGATTCTATGCAAACATGGAACTCTACTTTTTCCATTGAGAGGGCTGTTTTGGTCCAATTTTCCCCAGGTACCACAACTGTATGTTCTGTGTCTATCCCCAGGGACTCTATAAGGGCGCTGTGACCCGCAGGGGGCACGTCTGTCCCAACCAAATGTCGCCAGGGACTGTCTGCTTATCCACGTGTCAACCAAGTCCCACAACAGACCCCACTCCCACCTCTGCTGGGGCAATCCACATAGTCTCAGATCCCACAAGTCCCTGTGACCATGCTGGGTGGTCTCCCTCTGGGTGGCTCATTGACTTACTGGTCTTGTTGAGTGCTGCTCTTAATCTCTGGGGGAGGGGTGGGCTCAGCAGCTGTCACAGGTTCTGGTCAGGCCTCCAGGTACTGGGGACTTTGCTGAGTGTGTATCGAACTGCTGCTCACTTTTTTCACTGATGCTCTGTAGTTGCTGGTTTTATAACAGGTCCCTGGCTTCTTTGTTGGTGGCCTGCAGAAGCTGCAATGCCAGTAGCCACCTGTGCGGTCTGACCAAGATGGTATTGCTGCCTCTTCTGCTGACGCAGCAGTTCGGGGCTATGTCACACTGGAGTGAGTTGCTGCTCGCCTTCACTGCTGCTATTCTGCAGTTGCTGGATTCCCAACAGGTCGCTGGCACCTCCATTGGTCTTGTATGGAAGCCACAATGCTGGTAGCCACCAGTAAGGTCCTGCTAAGATGGCGCCACTGTAGCTGCTGTCGCTGCTGCCATTTGGTCTCTTTTGAGTGTGGATTGAGCCGCTGCTTGCTTTTGTCTCTGTTGATCTGCAGTTGAATTTACAACAGGTCTCTGGCTTCTTTGCTGGTGGTGTGTGGAAGCCACAATGCTGGTAGCTTAGGTAAGGTGTGGTTCATCTCTTCAGCATAAATTTCTCTTCATTGTATGAGTGTTTTCTACACTCTGTACATATCTTGTACCTCTGAATGATAGCAGTTTTAGAGCTAAAAGGATCATCTCATCCATTTCTATTCTTGTTTGAATGAGGAACTAAAATAAATGCGCAGAGAGAGAGAGAGAGAGAGAGAGATGGCATTATTAAGGCATTTGGGGGCATAAATAAAACTATGTTTCAGGGTTCCTGGCTCTCCCAGATGAGTAGTCTGGGAGACACCACGTTGTCCCCAAGACTGGCTTTCCTGTTTCTGCAGGGGACCATGCATCTACTCCAGCCCATTGTGCATTCCAGAACCACTGCTGCCTTAGTTCAAACAAGGGATACTGATATAGAAATCACTCCAGGCTTTCCTGGCACAACCAAATATGAGGTTCTTAACCTGGGTTACCTGTTTAGCTTCAGGGGTTAGAATAAGTTTATGCCTAAGTGCCTTCTACATCAAGGACCCATGATTTTCATCAATGTGATTAAGAATGATGGCTTTCAAACATGAAGTGTAAGCCAAACTCTTGGCTCTACTGCATCTAATGAATGACATTCCTTCTACTACAGTCCATTAGGATTCTATGTGTCAGTTTAATATGATGAAACTTTTACAGAGAAATACACATATTATTATGTGATGCCTCATAGGCCATCAACATGTCTGGGCCCATATATTTCCTGAAAATATGCCTTACTGCTTGAATCTCATTGTAGATGTCATCTTGTTTCCTGATGGCAACAGATCACAGGCATCAGAGGTAATGAGGAATGAATACCAGATGCTCAGGCATCCACAGACTTTGAATAAGAGTTGCCAAATAAACTCCATGAGCCCTTGCTTTATAACTCTTAGAAACCCACAAATCTGAGCTGGGCATGGTGGGGCATGCATTTAATCCCAGTATTTAGGAGGCTGAGACAGAAGGATTGCAGGTTCAAAGCCAGCTTCAGCAACTTAGCAAGGCATTCAGCTACTTAAAGGACCCTGTTTCAAAATAAAAAATAAATAGGGCTAGGGATGTAGCTCAGAGGTAGAATGCCCCTAGGTTCAATCTCCACTACCACAAAGAAAGAAAGAAGAAAGAGAGAGAAAGAAGAAATTCACAAATCTAATCCATTTTCTCTAATAAAGAAACTTTATTTCTCCTTACACATGTTCTCTCCTCACTCATTGCATAGAGCCAGCGAATTTTTCTTATTGGGCAAAACTTCACTTTTATTTGTAGTGCTGGCCAATTTCTGGTATAAATACCCCAAACAAGGCTGATTTCAAGCTGCTAGTGTGATATGGAACACAGAAAACTTAACACTGGATTCTCCTGAATCAGCACACACCAACTCTAGCACATCCCTGTGTGGTGAAAGCTGGAGTATCAGACACACATGATAAGGCTGCTTAGTAATCCAGGACAAAAGAAGAAAAAGAATGATGTTTCAGAAATTACAAGGTACAAATTAATGTCTAATTGCACACTATTTCAGGTCCTTCCTACTTTTATTAGTTGACCTAAGTTAACTCTAGGAATGGTGGTTCAAGGCTATCTCCTCAACGATTACATGTGTGAAGATGTAAGCACATGTACCAAGATCCTTTTCTTTCATCTACTTCCTCTCTTTCCATAGTCTCAAGAGTTTTGTCTATCATAATTTCCACTGTTTACTTTATTGTGTCTCAGCAGGTAGTTTTTTAGATGAGCTAGGAAGAAGTAAACCAATTGGTGCTCAGTGGCCTTTTTTCAATCTGGAGTCCCATGACCTTCAATTCGGCTAATTTTTCTTTTCCTGTTTATTTGCTAATTTCTTCTCTTGTTTTCTCTATATGTCCTTTGGAATATCTTTGGTTTCCTATTTTTCTCTTATTTTCTATCTCTTGAGTCTTTTTATTTTACTTCCAGATAGATTTCCTCCATTACATATCCCAACATCTGTATTGATTTTTTAAAATTCAGCTAGTGCAGTTTTAATTTCCAGTAGCTCTTAATCTCTGTTCATTTTTGAAGAGTATATCATTCTTGTTTCAAAAATACAGTGTCTCCTGTTTTTTCTCTGAAGATTCTATAATAGACTCATTAATTTTTATTTCCTCTGAGTTTATGTTTTTCTGTATAGTATGTTTTGTGTGTGTGTATTGGAAGCTTTCTTACTTTTTAATGACTCATTGATAGTCAATCATATTTTAGAATACAGCTCTAAGAAGCTAATTGGAAGCACTATGTGTGTTTATAGGACTTATCACCTAGTGTGGCCCTTTGTAGAGCAATGAGGAATAACTGGCTTCCTTGATGAAGAGACATTCAAATGTCAAATGTATAGCATTTACTGTCTAATTCAATTACTCTGGTGAAAAATTCTCTACTCTCCTGCCTGAGAAATAGCATTGGGTTCAGTGTTCTTGAAGCTGTGGGGCACATGTGGTTTTTCTCCATTTTCTGCATAGGTTTTCACTTAGTTTCCTTGTTTTCAATGTGACACCTTTCTTCTGCCTTCCTCTGAACCCGAATGTCAGTGGACCAGAATGCTTTCTGGTGGCATTTCTTTTCAGAATATATCTTTTATCTCCCTCCAGGCTTAGAGAGGGCCAGTTCTTTATTATGTAAGATGGTGGAGGAGCCCCAGGTCTAAAAGTCTACCAGTTAAGCTTTAAATCACTCCTTTTGTATTTCAGCCAATTCATGAACATTTCTGGGGTTCTGTATATACATACATACATATGTATGTGTGTGTATACGCGTAGACATATGTCTATATATAATATATATCCATATATATTATATCTAAAACATGTGCTTGATACTTTTATTCTTGGTTTGAGGTAGATAGAGATAAAAATGTGTTTAACTGCAAGATTTAACCAATAGTAAGATGCTTTTAAATACAAACTCTAATTATTATATCCTAAAGCCTTAACCAACTTTTTTTTTTTTCTGTACCGGGAATTGAACCCTGGGGTGTTTTACCTCCGCGCTACACCCCTGGCCCTATTTTTTTATACTTTTATTTTGAAACCGGGTCTCACGAAGTTGTGCAGGGCCTCACTAGGTAGAGAGAAAGAGAGAGAAAAAGACAGGGAGAGAGAGAGAGAGCTGAGGCTGGCTGCGAACCCATATCCTCTGGTCTCTGCCTCCCAAAGTACTGGGATTACAAGCGTGTGCCACCACACCTGGCCCTTAACCAACTTTTGCTAGCAAACCCAGTTATACCTCATTTTCACAAATATATTATTAGGGCACAAATATTCTACCAGCCTAATTGCTTAAAATTAAGTTTTAGTGCTTCATCTGTGGTTTCTCAAGGTACTGTTTCGTATAAGACCTGGAACCCTTGTTGATGTGGATGGTATTGATGGATTGATGAGAATAGAAGTCCCTCACATGAATGACATGGAGTCAGAATTATTATTAGAGAAACAGGGCGGCTGGAGAGGAGACAAATCTCCTGCACTCCTTCAACCAGCATCTTTCTTTTATTGAGGGTTTTAACCAAAAACATTGCAAAAATAATTAATAACAGGAGACAGCAAAGCAGTCATGGGATGAGTCAGGAAAAAGTCCTTATCATCAGAGTCCCTGCTTATCAGTCCCATTTGGTCCTTGGAAACTTGTTTTCATGCAAACAAATTTCCACTTGGATGGGCAGTTTGTGGCCCTCCCAAGCTGGACGAGGTGACCTTAGAGCTGATGACTGAGAAGGCCTCCAACCTTATCTTCCTTCTGTGTTGCTGTTGGTGAGGGGCAGAGTGGATGTCTGCTGGGAGATGACTGGTCTCATTGTGGTCATGGAGGGGATTCTGTTTCCCTCAGATTGTTCTTTCCAAGCCATAGTTCTTGACCTCCCTAATTCTTGACATGCAATTGTAACCAGCAAGAAATTTTGAAAAACAATATAAAGTATTGGCTATAACAGAGTTACCACACAGAAGAAAAATATCTTCAAAAACTCCTAGGTCTATATCTCAAAAGGCTACCTTCTTATTGAGATAAACCCAGCTTACACCTTGCTGCTGGTTAATTCCAGTATTTTAGAGACCAGTGAAAATTGAACCACATGCCCAGAGAGAAGGTATTTTTCATCCCCATTTAAAGACTGCCTTATTTCTGATCCTGTAATTAATCTCTCCTTAGATTATTAACATTAACTTCAGGGGCAACCCCTCATTGCCACTCACTAGAGTGTGGTCTGACTTTCAGGGGTTTACGTTCCCAAAGGTTGAGCTACTAGGATTTACCTAGTACCTGTGCAGAACTCCAACTTCCCCATACACATTGTGCTGGGTCATGCCCATCAGGTCCTACTGTGAATCTTTACCCCAGAATAGATCAGTCGTTCAGTCTCCTTTTCCTGTAGTTTCCTTTCTGTTCCTAAGACAAATCAATAAAAGGGGGACAAAATAAGAGTAAAGGATGGCAAATAAGTATTGGAAAAAATATACAAAAATTTTGTTTTTTAAAAAAGTACAAATAAAAACCATAATGCATACCACTACACACCCACTACAATTGCTAAGATGAAAAGAACAGCAGAAATATCAACTGACAAAATGAAGTGTGGGCAAGGTTGCAGAACACCAGATCTCTAATGCATCACTGGTGGGAATGCCAAATGGTACAGCCCCTTTGGAAAATGGTTTGCCAGTTTCCTATAAAGTTACATCTAAACTCACCATATGATAACACATCAATCATACTCTTAGGTATTTTCTGCAGATAATTGAAACTATCCAAAGTTCTGAACATGAATGCTGTAGCAGCTTTAGTTATAATTGTCAAAAAACTGAAAATAGCCCACATGTTCATCAGTTGGTAAATGGTTGAAAAGATTGTGGTACATTTCTACAATGTATACTACTTAACAATAAGAAGCAGTTTTTTGAAAAGCAATAAAAAGAGCATGCTACTGATATGTGTAACAACATGGATGAATCTCAAAAACATTATGTTAACTGAAAGAAGCCTGACAAAACAGGCTGTATGTTACTGTATGATTTCATTTATATGGTCTTCTGGAAGACAAGAAACTATAGGAGGAGGAGAGAGAACATGTCAGTGGCTGGGAGAGGGGAGTGAACTGATTTCAAATGGACATGAGGGAACTTTTGGAAGTGATGGGAATATACTGTATTTTGATTATGGGTTGATCACATATATTTGAGAATGTATGTTGTAGCTTCAAGTAGCCTTGAGATGACTGTAGCCTGTTGACTGCCACCTCGTGGGAGACCTTGAACCAGAAGCACCCAGCAAGGCTGTCCCCAGATTCTTGACCAAGAAAAATTATAAGATCAATTGTTTTAAGCTACAAAATTGGAGGGGGCAATTTGTAATGCAACTATAGATTACTAGACATAGTAATATATTGTATATTACCTAATATTAGCTATCTAATATATATTCATTACTTATTATTTGGAATATCTATCTACCTACCAACCTATTTATCTTTATTTCAACATAATCTGTATGGACTTAGATCTATTAAACAATATATCCACTAGAATTTTTAAAGCAGAATACTTACATTCTAAGTCTGAAACATTATCATTTATATTATTTTAGTTTGCTTCTTCCCCATGATTGCCTTTTATCTGACTAATTGAAAGGGCTTGTCAAAATTATTCCCCACATAATTAAGAGAGGGACTTTCTTCAAAATAAATCATAGCATTTGTCATAAAAGGCTGTAGTCTTAAACTGGTTATAATTTTTAAAATGGCAATACATTCATTTAATGATCATTTTGTGACCACCTCTGTGATGCCAAGCGAGGCATGGAAGTCATATTGGTGTGAGAGATAAATATAGTCTCCGCTTTCTTGAAACTTGCGGCCTAGAAGGGAAGAGAAATATTAAATGAATAACCCAATGATTGAATCTAATTGTGATTATATAAACATGAAAGAGACATGTAGGATTCAAATTTTCAGATTTGAAAATAGCTTCTGATCTCCCACCAGGAATGTCTGTTTACACGATAATATGAACTGACTCTTGATTGTAAAATATATTCATGCTTATTTTATGAAAAGAAAAAAGAAAATTCAAAAAGGTTTTCAGAAAAAAAGTGAAAATCACTAAAGACCCTATGCTTTTTGAATCTCATTTGAACTTGAAAGTGCTCCTCCTTTTCTTTAGCAGGAAGAACCAGATAAGAACCAGATCTGTGGCTGATCCGGCATGGGAGATTTCTCATAAGCACCAGCTGCTACACTGTGACCTACATTCTGCCCACACTTTGGCCCAGCTGAATTAGGTATGTTGATTCTTATGTCTGCAGCCACAGGGGTCCACTAACAGCAACCAGCAGCCATTCCGAAGGCCCTGGATGGCCTTTGAGTTGTTTATGGGGTTGATGTGAGCTGATGCAGGATGGTGAGAAATCAAAGGGGTGGTTGCCCTGGGACTGAGCTGCTGTTGTCTAGGCAACTTTATTAAGAGCCCTCTGTTCCTTGCAAAATGAAACTAAATTAACTCTTGAATTCTTGGAATTACGGCTTTTTATCCCGAACTTGTCGTTGGCTTTTGGGACCTTCCTAGTATCTCTAATTGAATCATTTTCATTTTCTGTAGAGTTCTAAAATATTTATCAAGTGGCATTGATTTTAAAGGTCTCCTTAACTTTAAAATATAATTACAAATTCTTTTACCATTTAGATGCCAAGTTATGTATTTCCAGAATGAGATCTAAACTCAAGTTTAAAGCTCAAATTTTGATTTATCCTCCAAGTCTAATACCCTCCATCAAAACAAAAACCCATAGAGTGGAATTTTTTTAAAGCACATTTCTTCACCTTAGTATCAAATGAAAGAAACCACATGTATCCCCTGAGTGTTAGCAGTGGCAGCCTCCTAGCCATACATGTGCATTGTGTGCTACACTGGGCACCAACAGACCTCCCTTCAATATTCCCAACATGGAAAGTTTCTTCTTCAGAATTGGGATAGGCAGATATTTGTTCAGCTCAGCAGGAGACAATAATTGTTGATCCTTATACTGCATACATATTTACTGTGCACCAGGGATTGTTTGAGGTAATTCAAAGATATTAAGTCATTTAATCCTCACAGCAACCCTATGAGACAAAAGTACTAGTATCCTTATTTTATAGACAAGGAAATAAAGACAGAGAGGTTGAGTAATTTACCCTACGTCACAAATAAGTGTCATTCAGAGCCAGGATTTAAACTCAGGCAGGCTGGTAGGCACCCCCACCCATACTCTATGCTCTTAATCACTGTGATCCCACTTCCTAAAGTGGTCAGCTTGTTCTCAGAAGCCACGACATAGAAAAGGCTGCCTTTTAAGTCACCCTTAGTATAGCCAAGTTTTCACATAGGAGAAGTATGCAGGGACTATGACCAAATTATAAAACTGTAGATCAGATTCACACTAGTTTAGTTGGTTTGGAGCATGGCTTCCCAGAGGAAGTGCTATCTAATGTATGAACAGAAACAAAAGGACCAGGCAAGCTATGAGAGAGAGGGAGGTAGAAATTGGTGCTGCAGACAAAGGGAATGGTATATTCTGTGTTTCTGAGTTGACATAGATAGAGCAAGGTAGGTTTGGGGAATTGAAAGTTATTCTGAATGGGATGAGCATAAATTGTGATGGTAAGAAATTTGATTAAAAAGGTAAATAAAGATAAGGTAAATACAGAGTGTAACTCACATTAAGGAGCTGGAATTTTACCATTATTTACATTGGAGCATTGAGCTGGGAGTAGATCAGATTTTACGTGTGTGTGTGTGTGTGTGTGTGTGTGTGTGTGTGTGACTAGGGATTAAACCCTGGGGCTCTACATCTGAGCTGCACCTCCAACACTTTTATTTTTTATATTGAAACAAGGTCTCACTAATTTGTGGAGGGAGTCACTAAATTGCTGAGGCTGGCTGCAAACCTTCAATTCTCCTGTCTCAGCCTCCCAAGTACTAGGATTACAGTGCACCACCATGCCTGGCTCAAATTTTGCATTTCTGTGGTCCAAAACTCTCTTTTGTCTCATCATCTATAAATCTCCCCCCACCCACCATGCTTCATCTAGGTATACTCATGTATACTCATGTACACACTCACTTTGTTACCCATGTACTTGTTCGGTGTTTGCCAGTATCTGGTAAGCTATTTTTCTTCTCTTCCTGCTTTCCTACCTTCCTTCCTTCCTTTCTTTCTTTCTTTCCTTATCTGTATTCAATCTCACCTCTATGAGGGCAGAGATTTTTGTTTATTGTTGCATCCCCAGGTCCTAGAGATACTGCCTGGTACATAATAGGGGATAAAGTATGTATACCTACTAAATAAAATAAAAAGAAGATTTTTAGAATGGTCACTCTAGCTTCAATGTGGAGATAGAATTGGTGATAAGTCTAGGGCTAGAAAATATTGCAGAAATCCAGACACAGGGTTGCAGATGGTGGTAAGCTATACCATGGATTCTAGAGGTTTTTAGAAAGTGTAATCAACAGGGCTTAATAATTGATTGGGAATGGTGGTGGTAGAAGTAGTGGTATAGTATTAATAAGGGGAAAGAAATAGTTAATAATAATGCCCAAATATGACAAATTGAATTATTTGTAGAGAAATACTTACTCCCATCCCCACTGATCTTGAATTTAGCCATATGATATATTTTGACTGATGGAATGTTTTCAAATCTATATGAGTAGGAGTTTTAAAGGTCTTTATATGTTTTACTTGGCTCTTGCACACAATAAAACAATCTGGTATCTGAAAAACTAATATCCATGGTAGATATCTGTCTTTTCAGCCTGGGCCTGTGGAACAGACTGGCACCCAACTGATGACTCCAGCCTGCCCCACCACATTCACACAAGATCAGCCAAATGACAGTTAACCTTTAGACCTCCAGACATAAGAATACACGCTGGTGTAGGACAATGAGTTTTAAGGTGGTCATTATTCATCATTAATATGGCAGTAGTTGATTAATCCACGTGGGTTCTGGCTTGGGTGACTTGATAGAATCGGGTACTTTCTATAGACAGAGAATCTGGAAAGAGGAGCAGGTATAGAGGAAAAGATACTAAGTTCAGATATGGACATGTCAGGTTTGAAGTGCCTATGGGGCATCTAAGTGCTTCTTTCCAGTAGTTATCAGTATCACATAGGAAATTATAGAAGTATTAAAAGAGTGTATAGAATGAGAGAAGATCTAGAATAGACCCCTGAGAAGCATTTTATTTTATTAAGGACATAAAAACCTCTTTTGAGCTAAGAACCATCAAAAAAGTAGACTCGAGACATAGCAGGAGGGCAGCATGTATCACAGGCCTGGTTTGGGTGCTAAATTTAAAAGATATGTCTTAGACTCAGAGTGCAGCCCCAGCTCACAACCTCTCTGAGTTTGCTTCCATTCCAGTGGCCATATCCTCCACAGACCTCATCAGAAAGAACAATAATCCCAGAGGATCAAGAAGGCCACTTTATATAGCCCTTCCCAGGCTTCATGAAACAGCCATTTCTGAACTCCTTGTTATGGAAACCCATAACAAGTCACAAGTTTCCTCTGATTATGGAGAAGGACAAGGAAGGGCAGAAGTGTTCTTCTATGCTCAATGATCCATGCAGGTTGAACAATATCCATCGTAGGCAAATTCAAGGCAGAGATAAGTTGACATGTACAGCCCAGCAGCTCTCGTAAATGAATTTAGTTCAAGTTGAATTAAGGTGATCTGTGAAAATGTATTCCAAAATTATTCTCTTCAGTATTGGGGACACCAAATCATTCTGAAAAATGGTTTAGTACTTTTGGTAAATGTTTCTTTCTATTATAGCCTCATAATTCTATAGAAGTTAGATGAGGGACCTCTAATGAGTTTACTGAAATGGTGAACACTAAGGCTATTTAATACTTGATGTCACTTTTCTGAAGGCAAAAAGACCTCTTCATTCTGTTTTTGCTGACTGCTCTCAGCTCCATTGTGAATGGGTAAAAAGACTATGGCATGGAAACAAAAACAATCTGTTGAAGCTGGAAATTGCAAGTGGTTGTTCTTGGTGAGGAAGGGTGATGGCACTTGAAAGAGATGGGAGCTTTTTCTGCTGGAGATTTCTACCAACAGCATTTTTGGATTTTATGGAAAGAGTCCTCCTGGCTTCTCCCATTGCTTACTAATTAACTTCTGCCAAATTCTTTCCAACAGTCTGAGTCCCACTGAATAGTGTACTGTTGTGGGGGAGAGGGATGACAAGGGCTGGAAAGTTTTTGGCAGGAGGGAGCACCTTTGGAGGAGTTCTGAAGTACAATTTAACTGACTACTGGGAGTGAAGGGATAGGTCTCTATAGTAAGTACACTGAGGAATCCTTAAGTATTTCTGATATTTTGGGACCATGATAAGATTTATCTTTGGAAAACATTACTTGGGTAACTAATGGAAAGGAGGCAAGAATGTGGTAAAGGTGAATTGGGAGGCTTGAAGTGGAGCTGTCCAGGTAGGGATACTGACAGGTTGTATCAGGATGAACATGGTGACTATGGTAGTCAGAAAATATATTTCAGAGATAATTTGTAAGTAATATAGGCAGGACTAGGAAACTGATACAAAATAAAGAAGAAGGAGGTGTAAGAATGAACTTAAGAGACCCACCAAACTCCAGAAGAGGACTGGATTCTTCTAGTTATTAGTTAGTCGGAGTGCACAGCGGAGGGAGTGGTTAGACCAGGGAAGTGGTTAGCAGCATCAGGTAAATGAGAATTGAGAAATGTCCCCTAGATTCAGTGACCTGGAGGCATTTTGTGAAACAAGGCAGAGAAGAAATCACATCAGGGCAAAATGTGGAGAGTAAGTTCATGTAATTCCTGTGAAGTTTGTGAAGAAGAATAAAAAAGTAGGGTGTTAGACTAATCAGGAGGGAAATGGCATGATAGGAGGGGATTTGCTTACTAGTTATGGGAGATTCATTCATGTTTACAAATAAATAGGGTGATAAGGATGCTAATGGTACACGAGAGAGACAAATGACTTCAGAAATAATGTTATGGATCCAGCAAGAACTCAGATATAGCAGAGAATGTGTGTGGAGGGCCAGTGTGGCTCACTGGAAGATGGGGGGCTCAAGCATAAGAGTCAGGCTGCTGACTTCTCTCATTGCTTACTGATTAACCTATGCCAAATTATTTCCAATAGTCTGGATAGGGAGTCTATGTGGTCAGTGAAATGCTTAGATTTAGAGCAGCACTTGGAATGGGGAAAAGACTGTGGGCCACTAGGTAAAGTCTGTAGCTAATAAAAGGGTGTAATCAAGTGTGACACGTGACAACAATGAGAAAGTTGTTTCTGACTGGGGTATTAGTGATCTTACCGTTTTTTTTTATATTTTATTTTATTTTTTATTTTATTTTTTTAACTTTTTATGTTCATTTATTGGTGCATTGTAAATTATAATTATACATTTTGATATATGTCAGGGTATGAACATCATACATGCACACATTGCACATTTAGCCCTCCCTCCAATCCCACCCTATTCCCTCCCCCTTCCCTCCCTTTCATGCTCCAGATAGTGATTGAGTCTTATAGGTTTGTGTATGT
>PVJS01027942.1:0-25870 GCA_004027185.1 Glis glis
GGTTTAACATGCATGCTCAAGCTGAAGACAAAAGAAGTGATGTGAGCCGCGCATGGTGGCACACGCTTGTAATCCCAGTACTTGGGAGGCGGAGACCGGAGGATCCGGGTTCGCGGCCAGCCTCAGCTACTTAGTGAGGCCCTCTGCAACTTTGTGAGACCCGGTTTCAAAATAAAGGATAAAAAATAGGGCCGGGGGTGTAGCTCGGAGGTAGAACGCTCCTGGGTTCAATCCCCGGTACCGCAAAAAAAAAAAAAAAGAAGTGATGGAACAGAAAATAATATTTGAGAGACAATAGATAAATATTTTGAGACACTAATAAACAGAGTTTAAAAAAAGAACTTGTGAAATTCAAGTAGGATGAGTACTAAAAATAAAACCAAACAAATGCCCTAGGTACATCATAGTCCACTGGTAAAGAGACAACCTTAAAAATATAAGGGCTATAAAAGGCACATTTCCGGCCGGATGACAGTGGAGTAACATTTCTAAAGTACTGTGTGGGAAAACAAAACTTTGAACCTGGAAAAACTTTGAACAGTGAAATATACTTCAAAACATAAGGTGGAAAAATTCTGAATCTGTCCATGAGAGAATAACAAAGCGCAGAATTATCTTCTCATCATAAACAACTTAAAAATTATGGAAAAATAGAGGAGATAATCATTCCAGACTTGGGCAACAACCCGACTAGGACTTCCATCTCCCACCCTCCTGCCCCAGAGAGAAAGCATGTGAGATTGCCCAGAGTTTCTGCCACAGGACAATCTCCAGGATGTGGTACCGGGAGGAGGAATTTAAGCAGAACTTACAAACCTACAGAGGTAAGGAAATAGAAGCCAGGGTTCAGAAACACTGAGATAGCTAGAATTTTCCCAGCAGAGTCCTGACAAAGAGAGAGATACAGGGGGCAGGAGTTTTAGAAACCTGCATTTAGACCACTGGAGATTTTACCTGAATAACAACAGGTACAGGAGGAGGTTAACAGTCTACATGCACATATTTTTGAGGATATTATGAGGGAGTCAGGAGATAAAGAAATCCCAGGGCTTACCCAGGGCTTAAAATTTGAAATCCTCCAGCCAGGAAGGAGAATTCTCATTATACACATAAACCATACTGTACTCACCCCAAAGGGCCCACACTGAAAATAGACCTACATTAGCCTAAAAATGAATAACCAAGATCTTTCCTTAAATGGCCTACAACAAGCTTCAAAAATATCTAATCTGCAAGAAAGAAAATTCTTCCCCACAAACAAATGCTCAGCAACATGAACTTATAATGTCCACAATCGAGAAAATCTTTTCTGCTCTTAGAAAATTAGAAAAATGTGACCCATAACTGGAGAAAAATTAGTTGACAAACTCGTCCAAAACAGATAATGGAATACATAGATAAGAACACTGAAACAGTTATTCTAATTGTATTCCACATGATCAAAGATGTAAAGCAAAGTACAAACATCATGTAGAGAAAATGGAAGATAGAAAAAGACACAAATTGAATTTTTAGGCATGAAGAGGCATTAGTTGAAATTCAAAATACACTGGAAGTAATTAATAAAAAATTAGAGGCTGTTAAAAATATCATATATTTAAATACATTACTATGAAACAATCCAAACAAAGCAAAAGGAAGAAGAACAAAAGGAAAAAAAACCTCCTGACAAAATGAACAAAGCTTCTGTTACCCATAAAATATCATCAAGACAACCAATAGGCTTATCGATTGAGCTCCCTAAAGCAAAGGGGAAAAAAGAGTTCAGAAAAAATATTTGCATAAATAATGGCTAAACATTTACCCAAAAAATTTTTTTTGCAGTTAAACATTTACCAATTTTTTTTTTGCAGTTAAACATTTACCAATTTTTTTTTTTTGTGGTACTAGGGATTGAACCCAGGGGCATTCTACCTCCAAGCTACACCCCCAGCCCTATTTTTTTTTATTCTTTATTTTGACACAGGGTCTCGCTAAGTTGCGGAGAGCCTCACTAAGTAGCTGAGGCTGGCTGCAAACCTGGATCCTCCGGTCTCAGCCTCCCAAGTACTGGGATTACAAGCGTGCGCCACCATGCCCGGCCCAACATTTACCAAATTTGATAAAGCCTTTAAACGCAGCCAAGAAGCTCAATGAACCTCAGCAACATTCGAACAGAAAAGGAAAATACCAAGCCACATTGTAATCAAATTTCTTGACATCCATGACAAAAAAGAAATCTTTATAGCATCTGGAGAAAAAAAGATATTTTATGCCCAGCTGAACAATGATAATGGTTTAACAGGAAAAAAAGGATGAAAGAAATTTATCAAGAACCTACTAAGTATAAGAAAATAGATTTCATAATAATGAATATGACCAGAGACAGGGAGGGGTTTCTAATAATGATAAAGAATCATTTCATCACGAAGACATAACATTCCTAAATATTCAGACACTGAATGATACAACTTGAAGATAATTGAAGCAAATCTGGCACCATGAAAACAAGAAATAGACAGAATCATAAATATAGTGAGAACATTTCACACTTTTGTCTCACACAGCAATATTTTCTCAAAAACTTTATTTTTTTCAACAAATTGATTACTTTTTGTTTTTATATTTTGGTACTGGGGATTGAACCCAAGGGTCATCCTACCTCGAAGCTAGACTCCAACCCTATTTTATTTGTAATTTTGAAACAGGGTCTCCTTAAGTTGCTGAGGATCTCCCTAAGTTGCTGAGACTAGCCTCAAACCTACAATCCTCTTGTCTCAGCCTCCCAAGTACTGTGATTATAGATGTGAGCCACCACACCTGGTCGTGAAACTTTTAAATGTTTAAAATAATACTGAGCTAGACATGGTGGCACATGCTTGTAATCCAAGTACTTGGGAGGCTGAGATAGGAGGATCGCAGGTTCGTGACCAACCTCAGCTACTTAGGCCCTCCACAACTTAGTGAGACCCTGTTTCAAAATAAAGAATAAAAAATAGGGCTGGGGGTGTAGCTAAGAGGTAGAATGCCCCTGGGTTCAATCTCCAGTACCAAAAAAACCTCTCAAAATAGATTACATATCTAAATGTGAAAATTAAAAATTATAAAACTTGTAGAAGACAACATAGGAGAAAAGTACTTTTTACTTTGAATTAGACACAGGTGAAACTAAAGAGCCTGAATTATAAGAAAATGGTAAACTGATAGAAAATAAAATCTTGAAAAGCACTTCTAAGAAAGAAAATGGTCCTTCATATGGGTGAGGGTTGGCAGGGGGGACACTAAGAGCTGTGTGTATGTATGTTAACATCAAATTGATATTCACTGTGATGTAAGACTCCGATTCACCAATAAAAGCACAAAAATTAAAAAAAATAAAAACCTATGTACACAAAAAAAGAAAGAAAATGAAAATACAGCATGTGGATTGGTTTAAAATATTTGCGAGTCACATGTTTGATACATCATGTTCTTATTGCTGTGTAATACATGTTCTTAGTGTGTGTAATACACAGCACAATGACCACCTCTCACACTTCCTGAGCCTGACCCTCTTTGCTGCAGTCTGGGGTGAGGAGGATGTGTTTCCTACTTGCGGCCTCTGCATTCTTTGCCTTGTATTCATATCCATGCATCTCTCCAATTTCATGGTTCTATCACATGTCCTATTTCCTCTTTTTTTTTTAGTTTTTTTAATACTTTTATTGGTGCATTATAGTCTCACATCATAAGGTAGTTCATAGTGACAGTGACATGCATGCACACAGCACTTGGTGAGCTTTCTCGTGTCTCCCTCCCCACTCCTCCCCTTCCCCAAACAGGATACTGAGGTTGGCATTGGGGTATTCTCACATGTGCACATGTCAGCGGAAGTGTTTCCTTAATCAATCCTCTCTCTCCCTCTGCCCCCAAGACAAACTACCTGGCTCTACTGGGGTTTCTGATCCATTATCTGAAGTCCCTCTTGTATCCCGATTCCTCCCTAGCTTCCGCAGATGAGAGAAAACATATGACCCTTCACTTTTGGTGACTGGCTAATCTCACTTGACATAATATTCTCTAGGTCCATCCACTTTCCTGCAAATGACATAATTTTGTTTTTCTTTATTGCTGAGAAGAATTCTATTGTGTGTATAGCCCGTAATTTTGTAAGCCACTCATCTGTTGATGGACACCTAGCTTGGTTCCATAATTTCGCTATTATTTAATTGTGCTGCTATAAACATGGATATGTGTGTATTACTATAATATTCTGATTTCAGTCCCTTTGGAAAGATACCCAGGAGTGGTTTAGCTGGATCATATGGTGAATCCATTCCCAGTTTTCTGAGGAATCTCCACACTCATCTCCATAGCGGCTGTACTAACTTGCAATCCCACCAACAGTGTAGGAGTGTTACTATTTCTCCACATTCTCCCCAGCATTTATTGTCATTTGATTTCTTGATGATTGCCATTCTAATTGGGGTTAGATGGAATCTCAGTGTAGTTTTGTTTTGCATCTCCCTGATCGTTAATGATGTTGAACATTTTTCATGTATTTATTGGCCATCTGAATGTCTTCTTTTGTGAAGTGTCTATTTCCTCTTTAACCTGCCTCTTTCTTAAAAGAAGCAAAAACAAAACATAAACAAAAACCTGATTATATTTATGACCCATCCAAATAATCTAGGATAACATGTGTATTTAAATATTCTTCATCGTATCTGCAAAGTCCTTTTGCCTTATAAAGTAATTCATAGTTTTCAGTGATATCATTGAGGACAGAGATATCTTTTTGGAGGGGGTATTATTAGCTACATCATATAATAATAGGCTCATGTCTAGTGTATATGATAACTCCTACAATTCAAAAACAATAAGAAAAAAACCCCAAATAATATAAGGAACATCTAGTAGTCCCGCTCTTAGGTGTTTAATCTAGAAAATACAATTTTATCTTCACACAAATCCTATCTCCAAATGTTTATAACAACTCTACTCATAGTCACTAAACCTCCCTTCATCAGTGTCCTTCAGTAGGTGAATAATCAATGGTACATCCTTACAATGAAATATTCCTAAGCCCTGAAAACGAATGACTTACTGATGCACATCACCACTTGGATCAACTCAAAAGTATTATGATTGTGAAAGACATGGGCTATAAATGTTAGATACTCTATGGTTGCATTTATGTTCAATTCTGGGAAAGGCGAAGCTATAGAAATGAAGAAATCAATAGTTGCCCATGGTTATTGCTGGCTGGAAGGAATGACTACATAAGGACAGCCTGAGGGACTATTTTGTAGTGATAACACTGGTTTGCATTTTACATAAATGCAACTGTGTGTTAAAATTCATAGAACAGTGTACCAAAAATAAAGTTAATTTTACTTTCTGTAAATTAAAAAAAGTGAATAAAATAGTCAAAGTTTGACTCTTTTACAGAGTTCGACTCTTTAACACTTTACAGAAAGAAGTACAAAAGGCCAATAATGCTTAGCATAATTGCTCATTAGAGAAATAAATTGGAACCACAATATTATATAACTGCATACCCATATAACCTACTAAAATTACAAAAAGAAAATAATAATATACGGTGTAGAGAAAAATTTGCAGGAAGGTTCCTAGTGGGTGGTATTGAATGAAAACGGATGCAATCACTTTGGAAAATGCTTAGTAATTTCCAGTAAAATGCAACATTCATTTATCATATAACCTAACAATTACATTCTTAGGTATGTTCTGGGAGGAGATGAAAACATATATCCACATAAGGACTTGTACACAAATGTTCATAGCAGGTTTTTATCTTAGTAACTAAACATTGGACCCAAAATCAGCAACAAGTAAATGGAGAAACAGATTACTTCATATTCATTCATTAGAATACTACTTAGCAATTAAAATACAGGCACTACTGATATACACAATGACATAGATGATCTCAGAAACATTATATGGAACAAATGTTGCCTGACGCAAAATGTACATCCTGAAAGATTCCATTTATTTGGCATGCTAGAAAGATAATCCAGCTCTACAGTTAGGAAATAGATGTGTGGTTGTCTGGGGCACAGGAGCCTCACACTGGGAAGAACAGAGAAATATTTTGACCTGAGAGAAATATTCTGTCCTGATTTTTTTCTTATGTTATCCATAAATTTGCTCAAATTCGCTAAAATGTCTATTAAAATGGGTTCATGTTACTGTAGGTAAATCACAAATCACAAATTTGATTTAAAAAAGAATGAGGGTGTAATAACTGCATTTGACTCAGACAAAAGCGTGGAGTTTTATTCCCACAGACCTCCATTACGAGAATTTCTGAAAATTATTTTTTTCAGAGTAAAGAGAAATGATTGCAGATGGAACCCAAAACCTTGAAGAAAGAACATCAAACACTCAACTTAAAAAAAAAAATCTGTGTATCTGTCTCTGTTTCTCTCCTTATCTCATCATCCATGCATGGATCTAGCATCTACCCATCCACCCTCTGACCATCCTTTCCTCTTTTCTATGAATCTGTGTGGCTGTGCTCTTCCAAGAGCTCCTTCCCAGTCCTCCTACACCTCCGTGTCATCATTTTCACACTCTGCTGTGGCTGGCTTTTTTTTTATGTCTCAATCTGTTGGCTTCATGCTTCCCAAAGGTAAGATTATGTGGGTCTTTTTTTTTTTAACCAATGTTTCTCCAACAATTTGCATGGTTCCCAGCCGACTCAGGGAATGAACGATTATGAAAGAATCAGAAAAGAACGCCAAAGCAAACACGAAAGAAGAACTGACATTTTGATGCCAAGGAAAATTTCTTACTTTTCGTAAGAAAAAAAGTCATTGGAAAGTTAGACTCTAAAGCCTAGTGATTGACTGCCATGTTTATTTTATACTAAAAGTAAGTAAAATGCTTATTCCTGGTCTTTAAGCATACTTCAACAGAGGACATAACTGGCAGAGGCAGCCTCTCTACTGAAGCAGCTGGAAATTTGCTAAGAGTACTGAAAGGTCCATGCACCTCAAACACATCTGCTGCTAGATATCCAGAAAGCTCTTTGGTTGAGCCACCTAGCAGAGCACTTTGTGAGAGGCATCATTTGCATAGTGTAAAGACCCCCTTAGAGCATTGAAATCTCAGCTTTTGCACATAGGGGTAAAGATTTACCCCTAGGTACAAGAGAAGGGGGGAATGTAAAGGCACTTAAACAGTTAAAGCAAAATTGCTAGCAAGTCTGACTCAGGCCTTTGCTAAAATAACAGAATATCCTTGGTAAAAAAACCCCTGACTCAAACATCTGTTGGGAAAACCAAACGTCCTTACTTGGGACCCTCCTGACTGAGGTCAAGATGGCCTTCTATAGATTAATGGTTATTGTGGTTACTATTACTGTAACAGCCTGGAAAGTTAGGGAAAACATCTTCCAATATAGAATGTACAAGGACAGCGAATGTCTAACCAGTCTGTGATGATCAACTGTATCTATAACCAACCATTGTAAAGCTCACAGAAACCCCACATGGGACTGTCCAATTAGCAGAGGGAAACTGAGGCTCTTTGTTTAAAAATTATAAAAACTGAAGGAAAAATGTGCTCGGGGTCCCAGTACTGAATTGCTGTGTCAGTTTATGCCGGGCACCCAAGCTTAAGCTTGAATAAAGGCTCTTCTGCAGTTGCATACGGCTTGGTCTCCTGGTGGTCTCTCTGGGACAAAGGGCCTGAGTATAACAATAGGATGGGAACAGAAACAGAGAGGAGAGAATATGTATGGTTGGAAAACAGAAAATACTTCCAGTGACAGAGGAGACAAACTGAAGGGAGTTGTGTGTGCATGGAACACTGACTTCAGACTAGAGAGGATGATGTGGCGAATAATCATAAAGAAAGGATTACTTCTACCACACCAGACATTTATGTATGTGCGAGGCATTTTTATATGCTATGTAAGAAAAATACGACAACAATCTTAAACTGAGATATAGTTTGCTGACATGACCCAAGGCCACAGAAGTAATAGGTAGCAGAAGAAACCTAACTGAACTCTGTGTCTCCTCAAAACCATTCTGTTCTCCTATCCTGTATGATTGCAGAGAAGCTTTAGTGTTTCCAAAACCCTTTAGGCATCAGAAATCCCCCATGCCTTAGTTACCATCACAAGTAGTGTCAGACGCACATCCACATTCATATCTAATTCTGCTTAGATTAACAATCATGATCATCTTGTATAAAAAGGTGTTTACTTCTCTGAGTGGTGCCCTTGCTCCCTGGAAGTTTCTGTGCCTGGCAGAAGATGGGGCTTAATGGTCTATGACAACTCAGACAAGAAACGAAAACAATCACTGCACCGTTGGAAACTGTCACTTCTGAGGAGTTTATTCTTTGAACTACTTGAAAGTTCCCAAGAAATGGAAGTTTTCACACAGATCTACCTTTTGTCCCAGCTTCTGCCATGACACCACACTGTCCAGGAAGAAAGACTGAGCTGTGTTTGAAGGGAGAATATCAGGGTTCGAAGGTCTACAGATTATTTTTCTCTTATATGCTCTTTCACAGAATTAAAAAAAAAAACTCTTAACAGCCCACATTACAAGATGGAGGAGGCTGTGTTTGCCTCGCCCTATTAGGAGGCTGTGTTTGCTCCTTCGTATTTGGAAGGATTATTCCCTGATGTTAAGGGCATAGATCACTTTTTAATGGTCTTTCTCATTCAGACATTGGACGTCCTAAAGAGCTACTGGGTGTGTTTGGCGATATATAATGAAGGAGAGCAGCATGGCATACAAAGCAAGGGAAGGGATGGTCCATTGAATCTGGCTCAGGCACCATTCAATTATAAGACCTAATTTTTTAGTTTAACTCGAATCCTTTGAAGTTGTCTTTTTGTGATTTCCAGAAAAAATAGAGCCCCAGCTTGCTGATTGGAAAGGCTCCACCAGCTTTGTGAGCATTATAGTCCTCAGAGAATAGACACTGCTTCCAGTTAAGGTGATCAGACACAACAGGTTAAATTTCTACTGGAGAACTGTCCTTAGGATAGCACACCAAGAGAAAAGGACTGTCACGAAATTGAGCCACATCCTAATGGGAACATGGAAAGGAACCATCACTCCCCTGGGGGAGGTCCTGGCCCTCACCTTCCCTGGCGGGAAGCTTCCTTATTCTGGAAGAAGGCATTTTTCAGCATCTTTCTCTGCTGAGTCTCTCCCATGCACTCCATGCCAAACGATGCTTCACCATTTAAAAGAACACGCATTCGGTGTTTATTTGTCTCTTTTCCATCAGCCGTTGTAAATAGAGAGAGTAAGGAGACATATCTTGCGTTCATGTAATAGAAACAGTAGGTTTCCCAGGTAAACATTTAAAAATAGAAAAATAAAAATAAATAAAAACTGTTCTTAAGAAAGCCTACAGATTGGGAGAAAACCTTTGTCTCTGATAGAGTATCTATAATATATAAAGAACTCAAAAAACTTAACACCAAAAAATACCAAATAACCCAATTAGAAATCATTCTTTGTACTTCATATGGGTGGGGTGAGGCAGGGGGGACACTAAGAGCTGTGTGCATGTATGTTAACATCAAATTGATGAATTATTCACTGTGATGTAAGACTCCAATGCACCAATAAAAGCACATTAAAAAAAGAAATGTACTATTGAAATGAATAGACACTTCTCAAAAGAAGAAATACAAATGGTCAACAAGTATCTGGAAAAATGTTCAACATCATTAGGAATCAGAGAGATGCAAATTAAAACCACCCTGAGATTCCATCTAACTCCAATTAGAGTAGCATTCATCAAGAATAAAAACAATAATAAATGCTGGTGAGGATGCGGGGAAATAGAAATTCTTATAAGCTGTTGATGGGATTGTAAATTAGTATAACTACTTTGGAGATCAGTATGGAGGTTCCTCAAGACTAGGAATGGAACCACAATATGACCCAGTTATACCACTTCACAGTATCCTCCAAAGGAATTAAAGTTAGAATACTATAGTGATACGTGCATATGAATGTTTACAGCAGAACAATTAACAATAGCCAAATCATGGAACCAACTTGGGTGTCCATCAGCAGACAAATGGATAAAGAAACTGGTATATACACACAGTGGAATAGAAAGAAGGTGGGAGGAAGGAAGAAGAAAAAAGAAGAAGGAAGGATAGAAAGAAAAGGAGAGGAAGGGAGAAAGAAAAAGAGGAAAGAAGGAGGCAAGGAAGGAAAAAAAGAAAAGAGAGAAAAAAAGAAAGTAAGCCAGGGAAGTGATGAAGATTAGTCGGAGCTCGCCCAACACTGCCCAAAGACCAGAGCTGCTTCTTCCAGGAGGCACCTTTGAGCAGCCTGTGGGTGAAATAAAGGAAAGAGATACACATTTATGTGTGAGGAGAAAAATACCCAGCTGAACACGCTGGGGCTGGGTTTGGGGAAGGGAGGTAGGAAAGCCAAGCTGAACACTCTGGGACTGGGTTTGGGGAAGGGAGGTGGGAAAGCTGTAGTGGGTGGGGGGTTTTTGTGAGCAACAAAGAAAATAATGAACTACCTGGAACAGTTAGCTTTGGACCAAGACACTGCATGGGGTTTTTCTGTGATTTCAATCTTATTACTGTCCTGTCTGCAACATGTCAAAGGTACTGTGCTCTTGTAGTAAAATAACTTAATTCCTTGTAAAAACATTTCTCCTTGACATTTTTCTTCATATACAATCTATTAACATTACTGGGATTGCAGGTGTGTGCCACCACACCCAACAAAGAATTAGTGCACTGAAGAACTGTATTTTGGGGAATTGTGAAATAATTGAGCAATTTTCATGATATAGTTTGTGATATCATTATTTGGACTCTCGGATCAGACACACATTTGTCAAATTTAAATTAAAATTCCTTTCAATTGGCTCAAACTTGATCCAAACAAATGTGTTCAATGTTTGTGCCACTTCCAGGCAAGGGGTAAAATAATAACATACACCCGCAGTTCACAATCTAAGGAATGGAAACAGATAAAATTCTCTGTGGATTGGTTTGTGGTCATTGTCAGTCATATAACTCAAAAGCCAAAGTGACCGGTAACAACCTAGAGAGGTATAAATCCAATAGCCATATGTGAATTTTGATTATTATGTTGTATGTTCTGCATTGTTTCTAATCAGAGAAAAAGAATCATCTATGTTGTTCTTCGACTTTTCCCCTTCATTCTGTGTTTAAAAATATATTTTAAATACTTTTATTTCCATAGTAATGGGTTTCTCTAAAGCCAGTGTTATTTGGGAGAAAAACTGGAATTTTTTAAAAATGTGCCTACCATGTGCTAGATATATAGTGTTCCTGATCATACATGAGCTTCATTTCTTGCTAATTTCATAGCTGCAAAGGAGATATTATGAATTCCTTTTCTAAATAAATGAGCAAATTAAAAATCTGTGCTGCTATGTTTAGATAAACACAGCAAGAAGATAATAAAATCAAATTTCAAGCACACTTTCTACCACCCATATCGACAATAAGTTATGTTCATTAACCAATATCTATATTCAAACAATACAAAAGTGAATGGTCTAATCTTTATTCTCAACAAGCATAATCTTTAATGGAAAATAAGCTTAAATCCATTTTTGCACCTTTAATAATAATGTTAATGACGATGGTCATTTAAGGACTTTTCTAATGTCATCAAACTTTATTTTTCATTTTCAATTGCTATAAATTTACAGGTTAGACAAATGAAACTCTGATGAGTTAAAGGGTCTGCCAGCCCCACAGGTGTAATATGGCAGAGCTGAAGGTCACTCAGCCCCCCTGCTCCTGTCCTTTGCCAGGGACCTAGGCTTCACCCCCACCTGTGTCCTTTGAGCGATAAGCCCCGGAAGCTTTTCCTCTGGGGTGAATTACCTGTTGCTAAATATACACCCATGTTTTTTAAGAAATCAACATGCTCATGATTTTTCAAGATTTATGTCGAACTCACTTATCCTGCCTGCTCGGTGTGTGAATAGAGTGGGGTGGAGAGGAAATGTGTACGAGGGAAAGAAGATGGTATTATGCAAAGTGGACGCAGAAGGCACTGACAAGCCCCATTCGATTTAAGAGCAGAGAAAAAGATGGGTCTGATTTTCCTCGGGATGAACCCATGGTCTTTTCTCATTTCACAAGGGAATGGCATAGCTCAGAAAATGAATGTGTCTTCAGATTTTAATGTCATCACCATGGAAGTCACTGGAAGGTGTTGTTATGAACTTCCCCCGCACTGGAGGATTTCGTGATATATGTCCTGTTGATGAAAATTCAGAAGACCAGGAGCTGATAAAATATAGCTAAGTGATTCAGAGAGTAAATATTAGGTGCAGTGCCTGATTGCCTCGTATTTTAAATATTTCAGTGTTCCCTGCATGGCTGGATGGGTGTGAAGTACTCACTATTCAGCAACTTCAGCGACAACAACAACAAAACACACCTTAATAGCATCATTCAAAATGTGTACTGTCCTCTTTAGAGTAATGGGCTTTTGATGATAGTAATCAAGGAGTGCTGCCTTTGTAGATTGGAGTCACAGCTACGTTGAGAAATGATGACTGTTAAGGACATTTCTTTTCAGTCATTGTGTGCTTTGCTCAGTCTCTTCCTCTGATTTAAGAGAGGTGACAGTGGGGGTGGAGGGGACATGGTTGCTTCCCCCGTAACACAATGAGAAGTAACATTAGGGAGGCAGATATGGGTGGTAGAAATATAGAAAAAACATGACCTGCAAAAATAAGAAGCAACCTGAGAGAAAGCCAACAGAAAGACTAGAGATTAGAAAGAGGGAGGGTCACATGCTAACACAAGCCAAGATTCAGAGACCTGCTCTGTGAACTTGGAAAACAGCGATCGATCAATTGGATGTGGCTGTGGGAGGCTGTGTTGTTTGGGGGAAATGATGTATATGCGCCTGGGATGGGGGTAGGCCCCTTCTACTCAGCCTTCCTCTGGTGAAGAAAGGGGACCAGATGCAAGAAACTGAGAGACAGGACACTTAAGCATAGAAACATTTCCTGATGTCTATGTAACGAGCCACATATCTTCTGTAAGTGTCCCGAGGGTTAAGCAGCTCCACAGAAATGGAGCAATGGCTGTGGGCTTTCACTCTAAGCATTCTGGTTTGATGAAACGTTGGACACTTTCTCATGGTAGGGGTCCCCGGGAGCCATTCACACTCTCAAGAAGCAGTGTGGAAACTTGGGGATCCTGTTGAAGTGGGGATCCTGGGAAGCGCAGGCTCTTTCTCAGCAGAGCTGTGCCACTTTCCCATTCCTGTGATCTTTTTAAAGGAATTTCACCTCTGTGAGATGCTGTTTCTTGCCTTGTGGGTAGCTTTACAGATATATGCAAAGCATGTGTTGACCACTTAGCATGTGCTCATGTTGTCATTTAATACTCGCAAAAATCCATGAGGCATTATTCTGTCATTTATCTCATGGTAAAGATTAAAAATGGAGACCCAAAGCCAGGTATGGTTGTGCATACTTTTAATCCCAGGACTTGGGAGGCTGAGACAGGAGGATCACAGGTTCAAGGCCAGCCTCAGCAACGTAGCAAGGCTCTCAACAACTTAGCAAGATCTTGTTTCCAAATAAAAAATAAATAGGGCTGGGGATGTAGCTTGGAGGTAGAACACCCCTGGGTTCCATCCCTAGTACCAAAAAAAAAAAAGAAAAAAAAAGGGAGGCCCAAAATATTGCAGCGATTTTTCTATAGTCACATGGTATGTGGAGCCAAGATTCAAAAGGTCTACATTGGGACATAGAAGTAGTTTTGAGGGTGGGTTATTGCTTTATCCTGTCTGCTTTTGTAAATATATTTGGTTAGGACTCTATTTATACAAAAGCCTGAAACACTGCTAGAATAATGTCATGATATTTTAATTCATAAAGAAGGAGAAGGAGAAAAATTTTTAATAAAATGTATTATAGATATCCAGGTATGGTGGCGCATGCTTGTAATTCCAGTACTTGGGAGGCTGAGACAGAAGGATCATAGGTTTGAAGCCAGCCTCGGCAACTTAGAGGCCCTCCACAACTTAGAGAGACCCTTATTTCCAAATAAGAAATAAAATCAGGTTGGGGGTATAACTTGGAGGTAGAATACCTCTGGGTTCCTTCCCCAGTACAAAAAAAAAAAAAGAAAGAAAATGTATCATAGAGATATTACACAAAAGCAGATAGGGCAAACTATACAAATATCTCCACCAATATGTATCTACCACTAGTGACTCTACTCTTTTGCACAAATTCTCAACATTTTTCCAAGTCAGTGACTTTAAAAGACCCCCTATACTTTTCAAGAATTTATATTTAGAGTTTACCGTATCTCTACCTCTTCTTTCCACAAGCACATCTCCCTTTACAATTCCCCAAATTTGGTGCTTGTGAAAGTAACTGCTTTGACCATTCATTCTTTGTACATCTACTTCCGGAGGTTCTGAGCCACCAACCAGGAGGCCAGTGGCTTTAGAAATGACCAACCACTGAGAATCTGGGTCAAAACATGACTCCTAAGCCGTAAGAGTCATTCTCAAAATACAGAACACTGATCAGGCTAGACCAGGAAGCACACTTTCTGATGGTTGAGTCAGGAGAGCTCACTTTTACCCTGAGAAAACTGCTGCTTAGCCACAAAAGGATATCTTGAACAAGTTCATACAATAATTCATTTGGGGGAAGGACTGGGTTGTGTGTTCTGGTTCTAGTTCAGTGGGCTTCTCTTTGACGTCAGCCCTTTTACAAAGCATGTTGGATATTCCTGAGAATTGGTGTCCTTCACTAAGAATGGCTACAGCCAGTATGGGGTCAGCTGGGTGGGTAATAACACAGAACTAGTCTTGGGCTACTTTGAAATTAAATGGAAATGGAGCAGGTGCCTGCCCCGGCATTCCTGGCAGACATTAGCTGTGGAGCCAGAGATGATTTTCCTGGTTCACAGTGTGGCCTCACTGCTATTCTCCATGGGCCACCTGAGATGTTCTCATGAGCTCACCAATTTGGATGCTGACTTGCAGAGAGAGCAAAAATGGAACTCGGTGTGGGGCTTAGCCAACTGACCCCAGTGCCTCTTGACCCATTGACCTCCAGCAAGTCACTACCCGACACTCCTATTTCCTCAATACACAAACAAAGGTGCACTAGTTTCCATTTCCAATAGCAGTGCAGCAGAATAAGGATGTGTGGCGCAATAATCTGAAAAACTAAGGAAGACCACAAAGCTCCAGGAACTTGGAAGTAGAGGTTTTCACCTGAGTGGTGCAAATCCGTGTGACAACCATTGAACATAAAATGATGCCGATAAGGTATTTAACACTATCTGGCACAAAATAAACTCTGCCCTATTATCATTCCATCTCCTATATTAGATTATGTACTACTTTTTTTGTGTGTGTGGTACTAGGGATTGAACCCAGGAGCATTCTTCCGCTGAGGTACACCTCCAGCCCTATTTTATTTTTTACTTTGAAACAGGGTCTCACTCAGTTGCTGATGGCCATGCTAGTTGCTGAGGCTGGCTGCCAACCTGAGATCCTCCTATTTCAGCCTCCCAAGTACTGGGATTATAAGTGTGTGCCACCACGCCCAGCTATGTGCTACTTTTAATTGTCCAGAATTCTATGGTATGGTTTTTATGAGTCAGGTGCTTTAGCAATATATAGAAGACTTAAGCAACTGAGATTCTTGTTTTTACTCTAGTGAAAATGAAAGTGCAGAAATTGTTAAATATCGACTGATTAGATATGTATTCTAACATGTCTTAACTAAAAAATAGTACATATTTGATAACAATATAGCTTAATGGGGTGGGGAGTGTTATTGTGGAAAGAGTGGAATTCCATGTTCCCATGTATAGTGTAACTTGGCTCAGTTAATAAGGTATGAATGAAAAAATAGGACTACATTAAGTGTCTTATAAAATATTCTTGAAATCACATCTGCAAGACAGATGTTGGCTCCTTCTAACTGACAGTTTTCAAGGCTCTGACTTCTATAAGGCCTCCTGTGGGTGATGCTGAGTGAAATGTAGCCATTGCTTAGTAGAGCAAGCCCAGGCTTTGTGCAAATTTCTACGAACAACAGAATTTATGAAAGGACATTTAAAGACAAGAGGACAGTCTATTTTGCTGGCATCCCCACACCTCCAGTGACCTACACCTTTAGGGATCTGAGATCACACCTAATATCTTTGTTTGCAACAAGTTACAGTGTCTTTGCTGGAGGTACCCTTGTGATTTCAGTGAGACACATTTAAGAACCTAGCAGGTGGATGTAGTAATTAAACTCAAGATCATGGAACACCACAGTAAGTATGCCTGGTTGGGAACAGGGTGTGAGACAAGGTTCTGCACACAGGGACTAAACAGATAATACATATCTAGATCCATATCTATATCCGTGTGTGTATATATATATATATATATATATATATATATATACATGTGCATATACATACATATACACATGGGGAGAGGGCATGCTAATAAATATGTGTATAAAATGTAGAAAATGGAATAAAAAAAACATAATGGAACACCAGTAATTGTGTTAGGAATTATTTTAGGTATTTTGAACTTCATCTTAATCCCAAGCCCTTTACAGGTGGACAATTTTTCTATTTAGAATCCCTATCAAGAATGATTTTGTAGAACTAAATATCAAATGAGAAGATGTCTTATAGACTATTTGCTACCTTTTCTAGTCCATCTTCACAATGTATAGTAAAATCAGTTTCTAAAAAGTACATTTGAAGTGGGGTATGGTGGTGCACGCCTGTAATCCAAGTACTTGTAATCCCATTACTGAGATGGGAGGATCGCAGGTTACAAGCCAGCCTCGGCAGCTTAATAAGACCCTGTTTCAAAATAAATATAGGGATGAGGATGTGGCTCAGAAGTAGAATGCTTGCCTGGCATGCATGAGGGTCTGGGTTCAATCCCCAGAATCACAAATAATAGCTATAATTATAATATAAAAATAAAAGGACTGGGGTGTACCTGGGAGGTATAATGCCCTTGGGTTTAATCCCCAGTACAAAAAAAAAAAAAGGACATTTGAATTCACTGCTTAGCTTGGTGCTCAGCCATTACCTGCCTGATAGTTTCAAATTTCCTCTTTTATAGCTCACGTGGTCAGCTTTGGAGAACACACACCCTGGCCCTCTTCCATTCGGGTTAGCTTGAACAATCTTGCCTGTCCCCCCCGGTGGGCAGGAGACCATATCATTCACATTTTTCTAAACTATATTAGAATAATTTTTGAATAAAAGGCTTTATGATTATCTAGATATTTAATATCATATAGATGAAAGCAATTTTCTGAGACTGTAAAACATTTTAGGAAGCACAAAAGCTGGGTGTGGTGCCGCACGTCTGTGATCCCAGTACTCGGGAGGCTGAGGCAGGAGGATAACTAGGAAGCACAAGAGAATATTTATTTTAAAGTCCTCTGCGTGTAATAAACTGAAGCATTCTGAATCACTGTACTGTGGAATACTTATTTATACCCTCCATTAAATTCAAACACAATATAGGCATAAACATGGTGTGTTGTTTCTATCGGTGTTATTACCCTGTTTTCATAGACAATATCAATGTGTATCCTGAGTTCTCATTTAACTAAGCCATACTGATGTAACTAACAGAATTTAGGGAATTACACTTTTTCTTTCCTATTTCCTCAGTCATTAGGAACAGGCTTTCTGGATGCAGCACACATCCACCTGCTGCATTCCTGCCTCCGTTGTGGGAGTACAGTGTGGAGATGAAGTCCTCCTTTATCTCTTTTGGGGACACTGAGGACTCTCTGCCCCCACTTCCTTCCTGCCTATCCCACTCTGACTTCTTCACACCGAAGCCAAAACCATTGTAGCAATTTGCAAAGGTGAGCATGTGCTCTGCCTTGGAGCCTTTCCATGGTCTGAGGTTGATAAGATCTGAGAGGAGGAGGGAGCAGAGGACCAGATCGGATTAAAAGCAGCGATGGCTTCCATAAATATGAGTTAGGCAGTCAGCTCTTACAGTCGGCTTGGCGTGCTCCTAAACTTACCTGGGTGGGGGGGGCATACCATCTATTTAAAGAGCTTGCATAGAAGCCGGAGGAAAAGGAGGCTCAGGGTGTTATTAATGTCTTTTCTTTGTCTTTTTGTTACTTATTTGTAGTTATACTGAGAATATAAAGGGAAAAAGTTAATCTGGAAAGAAAAAAGTATGTGCATGCACTGTATCTGAAATTATTAAGTCCATGTTCTCTGGGCCTATGCGTTCCAACTTAATATTTCTCCAGGCTTCTTCATCAAATTCAGATTTGTGTTTATGCCAGTTACACCACTGTTAATATTCTCATAAGGAAACTACACACTTCTAGGAGTTTCCTGCTTGGACAATGTCTATAAGTAAAGAATCTGCGCTCACTTTCCTAAGATGAATAAAAACTTTCTTTATTAATGTGCATCAATATACAACATCACAAAACATAAAGAATTAGTGAGTGGGAAGCCAGTTATAGGAAAATGAACTGAGACCCCCCAGCCACAAGCTTCTTTATGGAGAAGACACACAGAAACAGGTGAGAAAATAATCAATTGTTTTAATAATCTCTTCATAAGTCAGGGTTTGTAGAGTAGTGAAGCTCTTAAATTTCCCCCCTAACATCAGATACTCTGATACCCTTTCTTTATAATTAACTACAGTTAAGGTTACATCCCCTTTAAGGGACCACAGGACAATCAAGAATGAAATAACTTGTGTGCGTATGGTGCTGAGGATTGAACCCAGAGGTGTTCTACCTCTGAGCTACACCCCCAGCCCTATTTATTTTGAAACATGGTCTTACAGAGTTGCTGAGGGGCTTACTAAGTTGCTAAAGTTGACTTCCAACCTAGTCTCAACTAGTTCCTAGTACTGGGAACACATCCCGTAGGAATAAAATAATTTGCCTCCAGTGAGTGTAAGGGAAGAAGTAGCCTACCTCTTGCTGAAGCACAAGTCAGCTTTTATTTGTTTGGTTTTGTTGGTTTCCCACTTTGTCAGCCTTGGATGACATTATTTCTGTCTAGAATTGAGTCTCTTACTACAGCCCAATCTTTCCTAGCTCCTATCTGACTTAAAAAGTATTGGTGCTTTGTAATTATGCATCATAGATTCAAAGTGATACATTCATATATGCAAACAACATCACTTGGAAAATTGATATTCCTATACACCTCTCTGGAGGAATACATTGGTGTGAGGAAATTGAATGGCAATTTGGAATTGCTATCAAAATACAAAATATAAATGCCATGAGACCCAGTAATTCTTCTCTGAGATATCTTCCTTCCAAAAGTACTTATGGGTATATACAATAAGGTCTGAAAGGAGATTTTTATTGAAACAGGAAAAACAGAAACCCATATTTACTAAGAAGGTAATCATTGGGTGAACTTACATATTCATACATGGCATATTGTATAGTATTTTAGAAGGTAGAAGCAGAGATGGGTTATTGAACAAAAGAAACATGCAAAAATGATGTATCCTGAATTAACCGGTTTGTTATTAGCTAGTATATAATTCCTAAGTATAAGTATATACACAGATGAATGTCTGTAGATATGCACATATGTAGGTGTGTGTATGATATGAGCATGGTTGTACCACAAATGGTAGAGAGGATCAACTCAGCTAACAGAAAAGGCATCTTGAGATGAAGGGGAGAGAGAAAGATTTGAGTTTACCGATTGTGGAGAAAGGCAAGTTTTGTCTTATTTGTAATGTTTTAGCTTTTAATAAAAAGGAATCCACTCTTTAATTCACTTTGTGATCACATTGGTCAATTTTCTTAATCTGCCTATGTTACATATAATCTTCCCACATGTTTGATAAGAATAATTAAGAAATAAAACATTACCACTTATGATAGTGGTATTGAGATCTGCAAGTTTTTAGTCCAAGATGAGGCAGATGGTGAGCCCTCAGGACATTGTTAGCTCTTTGCTGTGCAGCAAGCTACCTGTTTCCATAGGTTTATAGATTTCTTCACACACACACACACACACACACACACACACACACACACACCTTTATTTTGTGAGTGATTTTAGATAGTAATATTTAGACAATGCTACCTAAAATGTGAATTGAATATGTAAAAGAATAAAAAGATACAGTCTTTTCAATATTTCACTTTTAAATTCATTCTCATATTCACATAAGATGAAAGCTAAAATGTTTCATTATTTCCCACAAACTTGAAAAATCTTAGCACCTATCAGGAAATTTGAATAAACCATTGCTTTATCTTATGTAGAGTGATACAAAACACCAGGGCATTAAATTGAGTCAATTTAAAATTGGCCCCAATAATTTACAACCTCAAAATTTCAACTATTCTGCTATTTTGGATTTCTCACACTCTGACATTTTTATATGTTACCAAAATGTCACCATACTAGGGCAAGAGAAGCTATTATATCAAGTGCCCTTGAAATACTTCCAACTCCAAATTCCATGTTAGCTGTGTTTGATGTGCGTGACTGTTATACGCAGAAGCAAGATTTTTTACCATAGATTTCAGGAGAAAATGTTAAAATGGTAAGTTTCATAAGTCAAGGTTTTATGAAGCATAGGCCTTATCTTAAACTGATTCTTTCCAATCCATTTATCATGTCATCATTGAATGCTGAGAATTACACAGGTACATGCAGAGGTGTGCACACACACAGACACACAGACGCACACACACGCCACTCTTCTATTTAGAATGTGACTTGGACAGCAATCATGGCTACCAGGAATGTCTGCTGATACATATAAAATTGTATTTGGTCTTCAGAATCTTCAATGAGTCCTGCTTCCTTTTCTAATTTTTCTCATAGCTTCAAGGTTCATAACAATCTATTCGATTTCAGCTTACACCTTACAACCTTACATTACAAGGCATCTCTACAAACACATTCTTACTCTTATTCTGAAGTGAGTTTATTGTCTTTTCAGAACATGATGCTAATTTCTCACTTATACTGATGGTCAGTGGAGACTCACCTCTCTCTCTTTTTTGCGGTACTGGGGATTGAACCCAGGGACATTCTACCTTCGAGCTACAGCTTCCAGCCCTTTTTTATTTTTAGTTTTTAAATAGGATCGTTTGAAGTTGCAGAAAGACTTGCTAAGGTTCTGAGGCTGACTTTGAACCTGCAATCCTCCTGTCTCAGCTTCTCAAGTACTGGGATTAGAGGTGTGCGCCACTACGCCTGGCTTCTCTCTTTTTTTAAAACTCTCCAAATCCTCAATCATCCTTGGGAATCTAGTTCACACCCATTTCTTTCATAATTGCAGACTTTAATAGCCACCCTTCTCACTGGACAGCACACGCTTTCGGTGCAAAGTCACACAGGACTTTCTACATACTGTTCTGTTTGCTGAATATCTCTGTGTCTTATTCTTAACTGTATAATTTGAGTATATCAAACTATTGGTTCTCAAGTTGTTGCTTGAGAATCAAGATTTGGAAAACATCCCACATGGAAATGATTTCATTTCAAATGGGTACAAAAAGAGGATTTATTGATTATATGTGGTGTGGGAGGCTGAGACAGGAGGATTGCAGATTTGAGGCAAGCCTCGACAATTTAGAGAGACCCTGTTTCAAAATAAAAAATAAAATAGAGCTGGAGGTGTAGCTTGGAGGTATAGTGCCCCTGGATTCAATCTCTAGTACCACAAACAATATAAATAAAGAAATAAACTTTCTTACGGCATCCTGCTAGGATCCCTCCAGGACCCAGTCTCCCCGTGCAGACAACAACATCATTTGTAGAATGCCTTTTCTGGCTATTTTGCAACTCGAGTCTGTGTGAGCCTTGCAGGTTTCAGGAAAGGCTTGGACAGTATTTGTGGTGGACACTGGTGGATTTGAGCTCACAGATCAGTAGAGGCTGCCCGTCACCGCTCCATAGTCTTACAGCATGTGGCTGTGCATGTGTTCCTGGGGTAGCTTACACACAGTTGGTGGGAGCCAGATGGGCAAAATAGACATTGGCTTCCAGAAGTCGAGGACCTGTGCTCTGATGGATGACTGCTGCAGAGGCACAGATACACACGACCAACATTACTGCCCCTTTCTGCATTGTTTCCATCTCCTCCCTTTCTGGCTGAAGTGACTTCAGGGGACATAAAGGGCCCACACATCCCCATTTTAGTTTCCTCACTTTGTCCTTTTCATAGCCATACATTGAAGAATGGGACATTAAAAAACCAACCATATGACACAGTTTTTTTATCCATTTATCTTTTGACAGACACCTAGGCTCACACCACGGAATGTTACTCAGCATAAAGAATAAAATTATGCCGTTTTTGGGAAAATGGATGGAACTATAGAATATCATGTTAAGTGAGATCAGCTGTTCTCAGAAAGTGAAGAGTTTTATGTTTTCTTTCATATGAGGAAGTTAGAAATAGAGAACCAAAGAGACTTTAGATAAATGAGGAGAGATTCCAGTAAAATAATGAGAGGGGATTGAGGTAGGGAAGTGGGGGAAGGAGGCTTAATGAAGGAATCAGTTCAAATAGTGCTATATGTATAGTACACACGAAGTTATCAACACTAATCTCAATACCATGCACAGGGCCAGGGAGGGAGCAGGGTGCACTCTGGAAGGAAACACACAAACCGCTATGCGCATGTATGTTTCTATCACTCTGAACATCATTACGATGCATAACTACAATGCACCGATAAAAATATATTTAAGAAAAACAACCATATGTACAGGAAAAAGTAGAAAGTTATTTTCCCAGGGAATGTTTAAAGCTCAGAAATGACCCAAGTAGGCCTTAAGTTTGCACATGAGGCAGATCCTTAGCACAGAGACAATATGAACATATCAAAAACAAAATTAATGAACAAATGAAAAACATCCCAGTAACCCTAGAGAAGGGAAAAATCAGATTTCCAGAATCACCAAATTATGAGTCCACTCTTCAACAACCACTACCACCACCACAATAACAACAACAGAAAACAACAACAAGCAAACAGAAAGCATAGGAAACAACTTTGAAGTATAGCCCACTCAAAAGAAAAATAAATGAACCAATAGAAGCAGTAAAGACTTTAATATAAATGTCTTAAAGATGTTCAAAGAATGAAAGGAAGATGTGGGAAAGTCTAGAACACATTTACTAACAAGATGGAAATAGAAATGAAGAGATTTTTTAAAAACCTAAAAAATAGCCAAAAGGAAATTCTGGAGTTAAAAATATAAAAACTGAAATTAAAATTTTAACATAGAGATGTGAGGATTTGAATAAGCAGAAAAATCAGTAAACTTGAGAATAAAACAGTGGGGATTACTGAATCTTAAGAATAGAAAGGAAAAAATATGAAAGAACAATAAATAGAGCTCATGGGAGCTGTATGAAATCATCAATAGTTCCAATATGTTCAGTTAAGGTGTCCAGAAAGAAGAGAGAGAGAGAGAGAGAGAGAGAGAGAGAGAGAGAGAATCTCAACGAACTCAAAGGTTGAACTCAAAGAGGCCCGCACCAGAAACACACTGTGGCCTTTAAGACAAAGGCAAAGAGAATTTTGACATCAACAAAAGAGGAGAAACTCATCACACACAAGCCATCCTCCATAAAACCATCAGCATATTTCTTATCAGAAACATGGAGACCAGAAGGCAATGCAATGATGTGCACAAGGGCCAACCCCTCGCCCCTACAACGAAACCGTATCCACTAGCATCCTACAGCAAATAAAACTGTCCTTTAAAAAAATGACAGAGACATGGAAACATTCCTAAATAAGTGAAACCTGAGCGATTTTACTTTCCCATTTCTGCATTGTAAGACCTGCTAAGGTTAATCCTTCAGGTAGAAATGAAAATAACTTGGATGGTACCTTAAAGCATATGAAGAAATAAGAAGCTCAAACAAATTGCAGAGCAATTGTAAAAGCCAGCATCAGTGTAACAATGATGTGGAACTCCAATGCTTATTTTCTACACAATTTAATAGACTAATACACTTCTAAAAATTGCTAATATGAAAGTTAGCGTTATTCTAATTTTGGTTTGTAATTCCATAGTTTGCTTTCTACAGAATCGAAGAGACTAGTACATTTAGATATTAGTTTATGTGTTGGGACACAAGTTGTTACGTACAGAAGCAGCTCAGCTGAGTGCAGCTCCACCTTTGCCTGATTTGTGGGATGATGAGGAATTTGCCTCCTGTGCATGTGGTCTAACAGGTGGCACCCTGTGATTGGCTAAATCTCAGCTGCTGTGATTGGCTGAGACTCAGCTACTGGTGGTTATAAGAATCTTACATCTGGTTAGTCTGTTTACATGTTAAATTAGGTTAAAGTTCACCATATAAAAAGTCAAAGCATAGAGGCAGCCTAAGGCCAAATTATTTGAACTTAACAGGTTGTATTACAAATGTACCTCAATATGAACTGCTCACTCGGGCCCTATGAACATTATGGTATTGTTTCTGAATGTTAATGTCAATCTCTATGCACGTAAGAACTAGAGATTGTTAGAGAAGAGTGATGTAGTGAGGGAGTGGCTGCTGGAGTGGAGGAAGGTAGGAAAAAAAATGAAGTTACTTTTGGAGTTTTCTACGCTCCAGATGGCTGTGATAAACTTTGCAAGAAGATGGAACATACGGATTCCAGAAGACCAAAGTTTCAAAACATCCGGGGAGTTCATGCCCCTCAAGAACTAGAAGTCTTTGGTTTTAGATTAATTTGGTCCTTCCGGAACACGCAGCATTGTCTTCCCTAAAGCAATGGATGTTACCTTTCCAGCTCAAAGAAATCTGCCCAGGGAAGCTGGAGACTTTGGAGAGGGATGAATAACATGGCTCTAAATAAGCATGGCTTTGTGATAAACGAGGTCAGTGAACTAAATGGTTTGGGGCATAACTAGAAAACTAAATGCATATTGAAAGCCGTGCCTCTAATAGGTTTTTTAATACCAGTAGTGATAGTCTGAGGCAGGATAAATTTGATATTGGATCTTTATATGTGCATTTCACAATGTCACACAACAGTAGCTCCTTATCTCGTGAAGTTATTTTTCAGTTAGATACATCATACTTAAAATACAATTCCAGGACACAAAACATTGATTAGTCAACTCAATATTTTGAAAGGCACGAAAAACAGGAAAGCCTTCAGTTCTTATGTTTAATCTTAAAGTCATTTGCAAATCGGTATTTTTCTTTTCCTGTAGAACATGTGCTTAGTAATTAGAATGCTAATGTAAATGTTTTTGGAAACTTTGGGCAGCTGAGTTTATTTTGGGTATCATCCCAAGGTTTATTACTTCTGTAGAATGACTTCATTGTGTGCTAAACTAGCAGATCACCCAAACTAGGACCGTTTCTCCTTGCCCCTGAGTAGAGTGGGATACAGAGATCCAGTGTGGAGTGCCAGCTCTCCTTCTCTTGCCAAGATGTGTCGTTTGCTGAACATCTTTCTTCTCAGCCCAATTTTATACTTTTTCATGCTGTTAACAAATCCTCTCGATCCTTTCTCCACTGTTCTTTTCTTTCCTGGAAAGAGCACTGTTCTCCTGCACAACTGAAGAGGTAGTTCCTATAATGCAACCGGCAGACTAAGGACTCAGACACTGGTGGGGGGGTCTGTCTTGGCTATAGTCACTTTGAAGTGACAGTTTTTTTTTTTTATTAGTGTGTGAGGATAATAACTTCATGCTTGACTTGCAGTTAAATATAGCACATATTTTATAAGACTATGAAAATTATACATTAGATAACATACACAACATGCTTAGCAGAGTGCTTGGACCATTGTGCCATGAGTTCTAATATTATTGTTATTATTAAATAATATATGTAAGTGATTGGCTCAAACAACTGTTTTTTTTTTTTTTTTTGCGGTA
>PVJS01027943.1:7638-25971 GCA_004027185.1 Glis glis
AACACACACACACACACACACACACACACACACACACACACAGAGAGAGAGAGAGAGAGAGAGAGAGAGAGAGAGAGAGAATATAACCAGATATAAAGTTTTTTTCTAGGTAGGTAAAAAAATAAACCAAAGGTCTGTGGGGATGTGGGGGGTCCCACTGAACTGTCAGGTAACATGGCTGAGAAAGGACTGTAACCATTTAGTCTTGGAAAAGCAATACCAATCTACTGATCTTACCAATGGAAATGAATTGTGGCAAAACTATGTTCAGGGCTTCCTCTGGAAAGCTTCGGGTCAGTTACTCTAAAAAACTTCTGGAAAACCTTGTTCTTCTACTTGGCAGTAAAACAAAGATGATCTCTGTTTGGGGTTATACCAAATTCCCTTTAATTGATTGTTTTTCCTCTGCATCCTAACAGCCAGGGATGCCACTGATGAAATATTCAGCATTGGGACGATACTTGATGTATAATTAAATAGGATTCATTTAGCAGTTCAATTTTATAGACCTTTAATCTTCAACTTAATAAACCTTCATGTAGAGAATCTCATAAGCAAAAATAAAATTTTCTTGGAAATACTGTTCTCTTTGGGAAAAAATGCATAATCCTGAATGTGAGTAGTTACTGTAGATAGAAGACATTTCTTAAGCATGTCTATGTGTCAGGTAAGGTGCTAAGTTTTTAAATACATTATGCCATTTAATCGTGTGTGTGTGTGTGTGTGTGTGTGTGTGTGTGTGTGTGTGTGTTACTGGGGCTTGAACCCAGGGGCTTTCTAACTTGCAGTTATACTCTTTTTTTTTTTTTTTTGAAATAGGGTCTTACTAGGTTACTGAGAGTCTTCCTATTGCTGAGGCTGGTCGGTCCTCCTGTCTCAGCCTCCCAAGTACTAGAACTACAGACATGTGCCTCTTTACCCAGCTTGAGCCATTTAATGTCCACAACTCTGTGAGGTAAATGCTATTAGATCTCTTATACAGATGAAGTAACCAAGGCTCCAAGAAGAAGTTGAGTAATTTACTTTAAGATCATAAAATAAATAAGCAGCCAGGACTGGAACTCAAGTCAGGTTCCCTCTGACTCCCTTGCTTTTCCCTAAATATTTGTAGGTTTTCTATTGCAATGCACTTTTATTTGTTATGGCTCATTTAGTCCTCCTAACAAGCCAGTGATACTGAGCACAAGTATAGGATTCTTCCTTTTAACAGAAGTCACAAAGCTGGGATTACCAGCGAGGTGGTGGTGGTGGTTGTTGTAGTTGTTGTTGTTGTTGTTGTTGTTGTTATTGTTGTTGTTGTTGTTCTTCTTCTTCATCTTCATCATCATCATCATCATCATCATCATCATTTCAGTTACCTTTATTGAGTGCCTTCTATGAATAGGCTCTGTGCTAAGCATTTTATGTACTTTTCTTCATTTTAATTTTCATAATAACCTCTTGGATGGGCACTATTATTATCCTATTTGATGAATGAGAAAACCAAGACTCAGAGGGGCCAATGTCTTGCCCAAGATTATACAGTAGCAAGTCAGGACTAGAACTCAGATTTGCAGTAATGATAACACAATTGATAAAAGCAGCTGCTATTTGTGAAATGCCTATCATATGTCAGATTCTGCCCTTAAAAACAAAACAAAATAAAACAAAACAACTTATAGCTGGGCGTGGTGGTGCATGCCTGTAATCCCAGTACTGGGGAGGCTAAGACAGGAGGATCACAGGTTCAAGGATAGCCTCAACAAGTAGTGAGCCTTTCATCAACCTAGTGAGACCCTGTTTCAAAATAAAATTTAAAAAATAAGCCTAGGGCTGTAGCTTTGGAGGTAGAATGCCCTTGGGTTCAATCCCCAGTATCTCCCCACAAAACTTATTTGAACTAATTTAAAATTAGTTGGCGTTGCTCTTTTAATATTCTCAGTGACCCTATAAAGTACTATTATCCCCATTTTGCAGATGAGGAACTAAGTCTCAGAGAAAATAAGTAATGTCTCTAAGGGCACACAAATGGGAAAGGGTAGAACTAGGATTTGAATGCAGGTTTATTTTACTGCAAGACCTATTTCTTTAGCCATGTGGCTTTGCTGACTCCTTTACTGTATCCTTACATCCTTGCTGTCCAAACTGTGGTCTACAGATCAGCAGTACTGACACAATCTTGAAGCTTATTATAAATGCAGAATCTCAAGCACCAACACAGACTTACTGAATCAGAAATGTATTTTAACAAGATCCCTCACATGATTCATGTGTACATTAAAGTTTGAGAAGCACGGTTTTGCACCACCAATATACAGACAAAGAGAGCGAGTCTGTAGAACAGTCGAGATCTGAGGATTCTCAGAATGTTTCTTTGGAAATCAGTATTGAGCTGGAAGAAAGTGCTTTGTTAATAAATTTGATAATGGTGAACTTTTCTGGATTTGTAATTTTATTTTCTCACATAATTTTTCCATTTCTTTTTCTGAGCCTAATTTTACTTTCCTGCTAGTAACTTGAGAAGATGACAACAATTGGACACGTGGTAAAGAAATACCTCTGAAAAATCCAGATATGCATAATTGCTTGTTGTATTTTTCTTCAATTTGTGAATTTTTAAAATCCGTAGATTTGTGATTGCAATTCTATGTTGTCTAATACAGAATAATCATACTTTTCTGTTAGTACACTAGTTCTTAATTCACATGAAAGAACTAAGTGTTAATTTCTGTGGTGTTTTACAAAAAGCACCCAATTTCCACCTACATGAACTGAAGAATTGGGGCTTCAGAATTTCTTTAGAAATCATCTAAGCAAGAAGAACTTATAATAGAAAAATAAAGTTAGAAAGACTTAATATATTTCTTATCTATCCCTCTCTTCCTCTAATAGATAAAAAATCTGGTTCTTTCTAGATAGTAGAAATATGAGTGGTTTTTTATTTTTGCCTTTGTGCTTTCCTGAATATTAAAAGTATATACAGTGAACATTCATTCATTCAACAAATAGCTAATGAGCACCTACTAAGTAAGTGCTATTCTGGAGATACAGCAGTGAATAAACCAGCCCCCCCCCCCAATTTTCTTCTGTTTTGATGTCAGTATCTTTGAACCTTTCCTCTTGGGATGGTCAGATTCCTTGAGGAAGACACTTAAACTTTCCTCTTTGCTGAGTAAACACTTGGTAGCTAAAAATCCAGAAAGCTGAATGAAGAAAGAATGCATCCAGCCGGGCATGATGGCGCATGCTTGTAATCCCAGTACTTTGGGAGGCGGAGACCAGAGGATCCAGGTTCGCGGCCAGCCTCAGCTCTTCTCTCTCTCTCTCTCTCTCTCCCTGTCTCTCTCTCTCTCTCTCTCTCTCTCTACCTAGTGAGGCCCTCCGCAACTTCGTGAGACCCGGTTTCAAAATTTAAAAAAAAGTATAAAAAATAGGGCCGGGGGTGTAGTGTGGAGGTAGAACGCCCCTGGGTTCAATCCCCGGTCCGCAAAAAAAAAAAAAAAAAAAGAATGCATCCAGTATCTATACATCCACTTACTCTTCCTGTTTAATACTCACTGGAAAAGAAATATTTGTCTTTTTTATGGAGAGGGGTACTTACGAAATATGAGGATTTAACTGTTCTTAAACAACTTTCAAAATTTTGTTTTAATTCCTGTTCAGGGTCCCTGCACAAACTGTATTTAAGAAGGGCACACTGTCACATCTTTTAAGATTTTAAATAGCAAAAATAATTGCTTTCCTAAAATAAAAAATGGGGGAGCCGGGCGTGGTGGCGCACGCTTGTAATCCCAGTACTTGGGAGGCGGAGACCAGAGGATACGGGTTCGCGGCCAGCCTCAGCTGCTTAGTGAGGCCCTCTGCAACTTAGCGAGACCCTGTTTCAAAATAAAGAATAAAAAATAGGGCTGGGGGTGTAGCTCGGAAGTAGAATGCCCCTGGGTTCAATCCCCAGTACCGCAAAAAAAAAAAAAAAAAACACGGGGGTGAAGGTATACTTACACATATTCAAAATGATGTGTACAGGAAGTTAGTTACTATAGTATTGCTTATAATACCAAAAGGTTGCAAAACCCCTTAAGGTCCATCAGTAGAGGACTTGTTAAATAAAACATGCCATCCATATGGTAGTATATTACACAGTTAAAAAGAATGCGGCAGATCTTTATATTCTGGTGTGGAAGTCTGCAGGGTCATAGTAGAGTATGCATAATATACTGTCATTCATGCTTAAAATACATACATAGTCTGTATCTACAACAGTGGTTGCTTCCTGGGAGGGGAACTAGGTGACTGGGAGACTTAGTTCTTCCTTGTATACCCTTTGTACCATTTGAATTTTATACCACAGTCTTGTATCACTATTAATAAATATAACTTAAAGTATTAATGGATATTTTTAAAAGGGTGGGCTCCATGACTTTTACCTGAAATAATGCCTCCTCTGATTACTTCTACCTCTCCAAATCTTGCCCCCTTTTTAAAGACAGATTCCGTCTCTGGATAACTCCAGCCTGAGTGTGCCGCTCATCTGATCTCCTTTGCTGGACAGTATTGTATATGGCAAACCATCGCACATTGCTTTGCTACAGCTCTCCTATTTTTTAAAAATAGCATCAACAGGCTTGTATTAAAATTCCCATTTTAAAATTTCCATTTGTTTTATTGAGCCTTTGGGAGGGGGTTCACGGGGAACACAACCTTGCAAAGAGGAGGAATGTTCAGTAGAGGATGTGTGGCCAAGTGAAAGGGAGGGAGAAAATGGGGAGAAGCATAAGGCTCCCTCCTTACCGCCAGCCTTCACCACATTGACCACATACAGGTTTATTTCCATTAGTGACCGCTTTTTATAAAATGCTAAAAGTCTCTGGAAAGGTAAAGCCTTCATATTTCACATTGAATTAATTCTAATATTAAGACGTCGTTTAGTTAAGAGCACCTGCACTTAAGAGGTGATCAGAGGTGGGGAGACAGAAGTACAAGTTTTGAAGCGGGACTCACAGAGCCCAAAGGGCTTGAAGAGCAACTAGTCCAAACCCCTGCTTCCTAGATGATGAAACAGGGTGTTGCCCGACGTTGCAAGGCAAGGCATCGGGGAAGTCCAGACACAAACTCGAATCTGCTCTTAAATTCATTTGAGGAACTACACCGTCCAACCTCTCAAGGAAAAGGTCGATTCTTTCCAGACAAGAAAGACATAGGTGGCCTCTGTATCTAGTGAAGAGGGGAGAGAAAGCAGGAAGCTGGAGGAAAAGAGGTGGCTGGCGTCAAGTTTCCTCCCTTGGTAATTTTGTTCAACGGTCCGCGACAGTCTGTCCATGGAAGTCTTGTATATCTGCAGAAGCCGAGTTAAGATAATCAGAAATGGGTTGGAAGGCTACAAACCCCAACTTCCCTTTACCCAGCCCGGTCTCCCGGCTTCAAGAAACCAACTGCAGTTCAGTTTATAGTTTTCATCGACCCTTTCACATTCCCCCTTGCCCTCCACATCTGGAGAAGAAAAGCCGGAAAAGGAGAACGCAATACAAAGAGGAGAGATTTCATTATTCTCAGGGAATTTTCTACTGATTCCCCAGTATCTTCAGTGTCCGGAAAGTGAGCGAGTCATTTGGGGTAACCATGGAGATATTACTGGCCTCGGACTTGTTTCCTTCCTTTTCTTTGCTATTAAAATCTTTTGCTCTGATTTCACTCAGGCACCCCTCGTCTGCGGACGTCTGGATTCCGCAGCTCCTCCCTCTCCGGCGGGGGCGGGGGGCTCGTGTAGGTAGCAGGAACACAATTTTATTTATTTTTAATTTTTGTGGTACTGGGGATTGAACAAAGGGGTATTCTATCTCTGAACTACATCCCAGCTCTATTTATTTATTTATTTATTTATTTATTTATTTATTTATTTATTTATTTATTTTTGGAACAGAGACTGGCTGAGTTACCACGCGCTGGTCTCGAACCTGCGATCCTCCGCTCTTGGCCTCCCAAGTACTGAGATTACAAGCGTGCGCCACCCAGGAACACATTTTCAAACGAGGAGAACGTGTAGGCTCAAAGACAGGTGAGGTTTTTTAACTGAAGTGGGAATCAGCCCCACCCACTGGTCCCCTAGTTGCAGCCTCTGGGTTCTGGAGCTCCTCCCCAGCCCAGACTACAAATCCCAGGAGCCCGCGCACTGCCGGTGCCCTGCAGGATCCGTTCCCCACTCTCCCCGAGACCCGAGAGAAAGGTTCCGTGCGCGGCGCGGCGCGGCGCGGCGCGCTGCGCGTTGGTTTGTTTGCAACTGCAGTGACGGAGGCTGGAAGCCCGGCGGACTGCAGGCGGGGGCGTCAGGAGGCGGATTCCGCCTCGCTTAAGCACTGGGGGGCGGGAAGGAGGGGAGGCCGGGCCAGCGGCCGGGACCGAGCCGCGAAGACCGCGGGCTGAGGCGATGGAGGGCGAAGGGCTGCCGTGGGGCAGCGAGCCCGTCTCGGGTCCCGGCCCCGGAGGCGGCGGAATGATCCGCGACCTGTGCCGGGGCTTCGGTCGCTACCGCCGCTACCTGGGTCGTCTGAGACAGAACCTGCGCGAAACCCAGAAGTTCTTCCGCGACATCAAGTGCTCCCACAGCCATAGTTGTCCCTCCTCCCCCACGAGCGGCGGCGGGGCCGAGCCCGGCCCTGCCCGCGATGTCGCCGAAACCGGGCTGCAGGCGGGTAAGGAGGGCAGGCCCGAGGGAAAGAAGCGAAGTGGAGCGTGGACCGCACCCCTGCCCTGCAAAACAATCCTGGGAAGAGGCGGAAAGTGGGAGTTGGGCCTCTGGGCCTGGGCTGGCAGGATCGAGATGCGGTGGGAGGGCATCCCGGGGCCGGGGGCGCCCATGGCTCGGCCGGGAACCTGGGGACCAGGGCCGCCCGGGTGCAGAAGCGGGGACCCAGGGGAGCCGGCTGTGCGCGGGCGGGACTCTGGGGAAGGCTGGTGTTTGGAGAGGGCGGAGGTTAATCCGAGGAGTGGGAAAAGTTGCTGAGTTGGGAGTGGGTGGGTGGGCAGTTGTGGATCAGAGCCCCAGTTTAGGGATGGAGGAGAAGCTGTAGACAAGGTGTCCCAGGAGCCTGAGGAAGCCTTGGGACTGTAGTGTGTGTGTGTGTGTGTTTAAGTGTGTGAAATGATTGTACACCAAATCATGAGGCAGCTCTGTAAAGAAGGAATGTACTCTAAATAGGGTTGGGAGTCACCAAAGGAAAACATCTCTGATGGGTGCCAAGGAATTGCCCAGAGATGGTGCTTGTGCTTATGGTGAAGAAGTTAAGAGAGGGAAGGGATCTTATTTTTGATTCTGGATCCTTGGAGAACTAGCTACTCTTGCCCTTCTTGACATGATTCTTTTTGGGATGTGCCTCAGGCCCCAAAACACTTAAAATTGTTCATAGTCGTTAAACTTTTCCCAACTTCTTATTTCCTTTTAAACTGCTACTGGTGGGGAACTCCAGTTTGTTGACTACTGTGTCTTACTAGGATATAGGTTGGAAGGGAGAAGGGACTGGCATCCCATATAGATATTTTGGGGACAACATGGCAGAAATGTCTGTGGGTTAATTTAGTGATTCTCAGGCTGAAGTGCGTATTAAAATCATCCCAGGAGCTTATTAAAAATGCCACATGTCAGGCTTTCTCTCACAGATTCTGATTGAATAGATGTGGTCCGTGGGTCCTAAGAATATAATTTAACATGAAAGGAGCCTGCGATTCTGATGCAGGTGGTCTGCAAACACACTTCCAGAAACACAAATTTAGATGCTGATAGCAAATTTGAACTTGAGATTGAGAACTCGAATGAGTTGTTCGGATTTTGTGTGTTGGAGTTTATATTCCCAAGGTTCATGCTTAATATTTTAAATGTGAGACTTCAGAGGTGATTATAAAAATGAGCTCATGAGATTCTGGTAGGATCCTAAAATGATACCATTCCATTTAGTTGGCCTGAATATCAATTAAAAAATTCTTATTTTCCCTTGGTGGATAAATGGGATTAGGATGATGTCTAGCTTTTCTGAATCTGTGGTTTTGATCTTATATCCAGAGATTTGCTGTTTTAGAAATGGGCTTGCAGAGGGAACTGATTTCTGTGAGGCTGTCAGAAAAACAGCTGGTGAAAACAGCTAATGTGTTCAGAGAGGCTCCCCAGAATAAGTACTTTTGCCCCTCCCTTAGCAGTGCTTTTCCAGCAGCTTTCTCTGCTCAGAAGTTTCTCTCAAAGTTTATCTTAAAGACCCTCGATTGCTGTCTTATTTAATTGTATTTTAATTTATTAATTAAAAGTTTTGGTGCTGGACATAAAACCCAGGACCTCATTCATACTAGGCAAATGCTCTACCACTGAGCCACACCCTCAACCCTGCTCTCTTATTTTTTCCTTTTTTTTTTTTTGAGGTACTAGAAAATGAGCCCAGGGGCATTCTACCTCCAAGCTCCACCCCCAGCCCTATATTTTATTCTTTATTTTGAAACAGGGTCTCACTAAGTTGCGGAGGGCCTCACTAAGTAGCTGAGGCTGGCTGCAAACCCGGATCCTCTGGTCTCAGCCTCCCAAATACTGGGATTACAAGTGTGCACCACCACACCCGACCCTGCTCTCTTATTTTAAACAGCTATTTTAGAATTATTCCTAAAAACAAGGAAACAAATAATAGATTCACCTTAGACAGATAGAGGTTTTTAAGGCATCTTGGTTGGCTCTAATTTTTATTCTTTAAAAGCCAATTTAAAGCCGCATGGTGGCACATGCTTGTAATCCCAGTACTTCAGAGGCTGAGACAGGAGGATTGCAGGTTCGTAGCCAGCCTCAGCAACTTAGGTTCTCAGCAACTTAATAGCTCAGCGGTAGAATGCCCCTAGATTCAATTCCTAGTACAACATACACACACAAAGAAAAGAAAAGAAAAGAAAAGAAAAGAAAAGAAAAGAAGAAAAGAAAAAAAGAAAAGAAAAGAAAAAAAAGAAAAGAAAAGAAAAGAAAATATCCAACTTAAGAAATACAAATGCACTGTTGTATCTTGCCTCATTGGCTTTTTTAGTTGACTGCATCATGAACTAATTTTTGCCCATTTAACTCTCTTTACCCTCTGGAGTCTGTTCATCCCAAATAAAAACCTGGGAGGGTGCAGATGATAAGTTGGGAGCAATTTCATTTTGTTCTGTAAGATGCCTCCCTTCCTGTCAGTGTGGAGGGTTTTTGGAAGTTAGGATGCACCAGAGAAAATGAGGTGACATTTGCTATGTATATTTTAGGGGTGCCATTTCCCCAGCTATTCAGGTAATTATGTTAGAAAGTAGAAACCACTCCTTAAAAGACAACTAGCTCTTGTTTTCTCCTTTTACAGGCTATCTTTGTAAGGTCAAAGTCATTCAGAGACTGTCTCAACTTTCTTTTGTGAATGTTGGTTTCTGATTAATCAGAACTTGGAATTTTAAGGAAAGGAATACTCATTTCTTAACAAATCTTGAGAAGGTTTTACTCATTTCAGAATGGCAGTATGTTTCTAGGTTTGATGAAGTATGGTTTTTTTGTTTGTTTGTTTGTTTTTGTGGCACTGGGGATTGAACCCAGGGGCATTCTACCTCCGAACTACACCCCCAGCCCTATTTTATTTTATATGGAAACAGGGTCTTGCTAGTTTGATGAGAGTCTGTTTGCTAAAGCTGTCCTCGAACCTGCGATCCTTCTGTCTCAGCTTCCCAAGTACTGGGATTATAAGTATGCACCACCACGCCTGGCTCTGCAGTATGGTATTTAATAGTTGATGATCAGGGACAAACTGTAAATTTGAAATTATTGGACTATAAGGGTGGTAACAATAGTAAAACAATTTCATTTTTCTGTATATGCTATTTATAGTGCCATATAATACCAAAATTTTTCGTTATTCCATTTCTAACCACAAAGGACTGGGAAGAACCCCAAAATAATACTTCCTTTTTTTTTTTTTTTACAGTTTTGGGCATTGAATCCAGGGTCTCACATATGCTAGGCAAGCACTGAGCTACATCCCCAGCTCTTTCTATTTTTTATTTTGAGATAGGGTCTTACTAAATTGCCCCCAGGCTGACCTCAGACTTGGAATTCTCCTGCCTCAGCCTCTCACATAGCTGGGATTATAGACGTGTGCCACCACGATGGCATAGTTTCTCCCTCTTAATTTTTGTAGTTTAAATTCAGTTGGGACAATGTAGAGACTATGTAGTGTACATGCTATTTTACAAGGTAAAAACTAGGTGGAATAGGACTCTAAAAATGGTATTTTTTTTAAGAGTAGCTTGGTTTGCAGAAAGAAAACTGAATTGTGAGTGAAGTTGCCTTGATCCAGTTCTGCTGCCTAAATCATTGGTCTTCTTTTTACTTAGCTGTAGGGGATGAGCCCCCTCTATCTGTTGATTTTTCTGTCAGAGGGTTTAGAAGTAATGAAGTAAAGCTGGGCGTGGTGGTGCATGCCTGTAATATCAGTATTTGGGAGGCTGAGACAGGAGCTATCACAGGTTCAAGGCTTGCCTCAGCAGTGAGACCCTGTTTCAAAATTAAAGAAAAAAAAGGGGGGACTGGGGGCACAGCTTGGAGATAGAATGCCTCTGGGTTCAACTTCCAGTACCAAAAAAAAAGTAATGAATTAAAGGCTTTGAGTACTTCTGAAGAAAGGCAGGGTGAAGTATTACCAAGTAGAAGAGGGGAATGTGTTTTTCTTGTTTTATGGTCCAGTAGGGTTCCTAGCTGTTGTGGTTTGACATAAACCTCTCCATTCTAAGAAATGGAGTCCCTCAAATGTGTCCCGATTGGAATACTGTCCTTTGTGCTGCCTTCCTTCCATCCTGGTTCCAGCCCCTACTAATCAAATGACCTTGTGCAAATCACAATTACCCTGTGTAATAGTCCTCATCTGGAGAAGGGAATTATAATAGTATTTACTTGTAGGATTGTTGGGAGTTAGTATATGCACATGTTTAGAACAGTGCCACTAAGGTGCTGTGTAAGTATTAGCTATTATTCAATAAATATTTGAGTTCCTGGGATGTGCCATTCAGGGTGCCATGTATGGAGATAAAGAGTCAAAGATAATGATTGGTTTTGTCCTTGGGCTAGTGGAGAGCCTTCTACACATTTCTTCTAATAAAGAAAAAATAATTATAATTATCATCATTATAGTGCACCTATTTGTTTATGTTGGATGATGGATAAAAAGGACTAGGAAGACCTAAACTTGGTCCTCTACAAAGGTACAATCTAATCCAAACATTATACATGTGCAACACATAAAGCAGGGGGGGACAGAAAGCTAAGGCATTTTATGTGAATTTTAATTCTTAGGTTTCCATAGCTCTTTTGGCTTTCGTTAGCTGACAGCTGTTTTTCCCCATCATTCTTCACCCTCTTTTTGTCACACCTAGTATAAACTGGTTGCTAGAATTTAAAAGAAGGGGAAAAGCACTAGTGCTCTTATTTAAAATAGACATTATCTTAGACAGAAATTTGTATGAATAATGAAGTTTAAGTGGCAGAGTGACATTTGGGTAGTGACAAAACATTGGGAGAGAGGAGATTCTTTGCAGCCTTGTTTCATACTGCTGCCATATTCATGGGGCTCAGGGGTGGGGGGAAGCTGGGGTTTGGGGGTACAAAGCAGTGACAGTGGTGGGATGGGTGTGTTTTCTAGTAGTTTGCCATGATCTATTTGAAAGAGCTGCCTGTGAATTTCCACATAAGCTCAGCAGAGATGGTGTTATAATTGTGGTTCTAATTTTTTTATTACCTTAGATTAACAAAACGTCATTTTTTTCAAGTATATCTAGAACTTTCTTAATTTTCTTCCCATCTGGAAGCAGCTTAGGGTGGTCAAAAGCAAGTACAATCATTGAATCAGACCTGGGTTCCTATTCTATTGCTTATCTTCCTGCTTTTCCTCCTCATCCTCCTTCCCGTATCCCCTCCTCCCTTCTCTACTGGGGATTAAACCTAGGGCCTTGGACATACTAGCCAAGTGGTCTACCAAAAAGCTACATCCCCAGCCCCCTTTAAAAAATTTTTTTTTTAAATTTTGAGACAGGATCTTGCTAAGTAGATGAGACTGGCCTCAAACTTGCTATCCTCTTGCTTCAGCCTCCAGAATAGCTACAGGCATGTGCCACCACATACTGTGGGCAAGTTTTAACCTATTTGAAAGCCGGGCGTGGTGGCGCAGGCTTGTAATCCCAGTACTTGGGAGGCTGAGACCGGAGGATCTGCGTTTGCGGCCAGACTCAGCTACTTAGTGAGGCCCTGTTTCAAAATAAAGAATAAAAAATAAAAAATAGGGCTGGGGGTGTATCTCAGAGGTAGAATGCCCCTGGGTTCAATCCCCAGTAATGCCAAAAAAAAAAATAATAACCTATTTGAGTCTTTTCTGAATAAAATAGGAGTGATATACAATGCCATATATTGTGTGATTCCATTTATATGAAATGTCCAAAACAGGCACATTTGTAGAAATAGAAAGTAGATTTGTGGTTGCCAGGGAATGTGGGGAGATAAAAATGAGGAGTGACTGCTAATGGGTATGGAGTTTCTTTTGGGGGTTGAAAATGCTCTGGAATTAGATAGTAGTGATGGTTATACAACTTTGTGAACATACTAAAACCTCTGAATTGTACACTTACAAAGGGCTAATTTGACTGGGCATGGTGGCACATGCCTGTAATCACAGTACTTGGGAGGCCGAAACGGGAGGATAGTGGGTTCAAAGACAGCCTCAAACTTAGTGAGGCCCTTAGGAACTTACTGAGACCTTGTTTCAGACTAAAAAACAAAATAGGGCTTGGGGTGTAGCTTAGAGGTAGAAGCCAGTGGATTCAAATCCCCAGTATCTTTCTTTCTCTCTCTCTCTCTCTCTCTCTCTCTCTCTCCAAGCCAGTGGATTCAAATCCCCAGTATCTTTCTCTCTCTCTCTCTCTCTCTCTCTCTCTCTCACACACACACACACACACACACACACAGCTAATTATAATTCAATAAATGAGAGTGATAATGCCTACCTTACAAAGTTGTGACATTTGGATGTGCATTGGACAATGCACATAAAGCTCAGGTATATAGTGCTAAATATATGTGTAGTTGGTGAGCATTGGATTAGGAAATTGGAGCATGGGATTGGGGGAAGAATAAAAGGGCAAAAAGATGGCATGTGGGAGAGAACAATTTTGAGTTGGAGCCAGATTTAGGCCCAGGTCTCCAGACTCCCAGTGCAATTTGGCTTCTGTGGCTCCTTGTTCTTTTCTAACCTGACTGGCCCTGGGAATACAAAAATGCACTCTGCAGTGTAGAGACTTTGTTACAAATGAGTCATAACCCAGGCTCCATAGCTTGCCATGGGACTGTAATTTAGTTCAGTGGGAGACTATCTGATTGAATGAGTATAGTGTGACATAGCCTACTCAGACCCCTTAGTTCAGTTTCCACTCCCTGCCATTCAGGGCATCAGGCCCCCCTTCGCTGGTCAGAAACCTGGGAGGAAATGGCCTTCCAAGCACAATGCCTCCTTGAACCCTTTCCCTTTTTAGCTTTTCCCCTTCCTAATCTTCCTTTTCTGGGAAAATTTGTTTCCCACGGCTCAGAGCAGCTTGCTATTAAAAAGCGTTGTACAGTTCTGCCTGCTCTTAAAAAAATATTATTGCCTTTAGCCGGGTGTGGTGGCGCACTCTTGTAATCCCAGTACGTAGGAGGCTGAGACAGGAGGATCACAGGTTTGCTGCCAGCCTCAGCTACTTAGTGAGGCCCTCCTTCAAAATAAAGAATAAAATAGGGCTGGGGGTATAGCTCGGAGGTAGAATGCCCCTGGGTTCCATCCCCAGTACCACACACACAAAAAAAATATTATTGCCTTTAAGCTTATTATCAATTGCAATATGTTTAGTTTAGTCTTAAAAGTCATTATTTCATATGGTTAGTGGGTCAGTCTTGCAAATAGTTTTTAAAGAAAGCTTAGATTTAAATAAAAATTCAAAGCCGGGCGTGGTGGCACATGCCTGTAATCCCAGTACTTGGGAGGCCGAGACCGGAGGAGGATCTGTGTTCGTGGCCAGCCTCAGTTACATAGTGAGGCCCTCGGCAACTTAGTGAGACCCTGTTTCAAAATAAAGAACAACAACAAAAAAATAGGACTGGGGAGCCGGGTGTGGTGGCACACGCTTGTAATCCCAGTACATGGGAGGCTGAGACCTGAGGATCACAGGTTCGCGGCCAGCCTCAGCTACTTAGTGAGGCCCTCTGCACCTTAGTGAGACCCTGTTTCAAAATAAAGAATAAAACAAAAAATAGGGCTGGGGGTGTAGCTCAGCCGTAGAATGCCCCTGGGTTCAATCCCCAGTACCACACACACACAAAAATAGGACTGGGGGTATAGCTCAGCGGTAGAATGCCCCTGGGTTCAATCCCCAGTACTGCAAAAATAAATAAATAAATAAATAAATAAATAAATAAATAAATAAATAATAAAATCCAGTGTGGCTGTTGAATTTTTTGCTCTGTCCACTTTCTCCTTTGCTTTCTTCCTTGCTCTGTTCTCTGTTTCACTAGATTAACAGAACAAGGAATTTACCTGATAAGCGCACTTCAAAAACAATTTTTTGAAAATAAGCTCTCAAAGAATATTATTGAAATAAAGGGAAATATGAATTTCACATTATACCTGTTGCTTAATTCTTATAGGCTCTGGACATACAGATCATGCTTTTATTCATTTACTCCTCTTTTTGTATGATAATTCTGGGTATATTTGTCTTATCCTGCTGGCTAGATTATAAACCCTTAAGGATAAAGACTATTTTATTTATCTTTATATTCCTGCAGAGCCTACCATAGTGCTTTGTACATAATGGGCAAATAAGTATCTATTAGATTATTTCCATGGCTGGTAAATATTGGAATGATATTTTGAAATTAAATGCAATTTAATTCCCATTTCAGAAGGGCCTTTTCCACTATAGATAGTATTTGGGTCCCTAAGAAAAACAACAGTGATAAGCATTTGATAGATTTTAGGCTGGAGTTACTGTGTGTGTGTGTGTGTGTGTGTGTGTGTGTATGTGTGTGTATGAGAGAGAGAGAAGAGGAGAGGAGAGGAGAGGAGAGGAGAGAGGAGAAGAGAGAGAGGAGAGAGGAGAGAGGAGAGAGGAGAGAGAGACATGCAGAGACAGACACTGACTCGTTATGTTGTCCAGACTCGTCTTGAACTCCTGGGCTCAAGTGATCCTCAGCCTCTTGCATAGCTGGAACTATAGGCATACACCCCGTACCTGGCTAGGCTATAGTTACATTCTGTGCCAGCATCCCAAAGAATTATTTTCATGTCCCAAAGAATGAGTTACATATAATACCAGTAGACCAGTGCTTCACCATGATATGGGAAGTAAATTCTTAATATTCATTCACTCAACAAATCTTTAATGCCTGATTCTATATCGGGCACATGACACAGTGGTGAACTTCTTCATCCAACTAACTGAGATTATTAATTCCAAATTGATGTTATAAAAAAGATTGTTTCATCACATCCCCTCTAGAGGATTCTACAAATTGGTTATCTACTTATCCATCAGCTTTCTTTTGGGGGGATGGGTAGGGGTGTAGGGCATATGGGAAGTGGTAAGATTAAATAGCATTGATAAGAATAGAAGTTGAGGGCTGGGGGTATGGCTTAGTGGTAGAGTGCTTGCCTAGCATGTGTGAGGCCCTGGGTTCCATCCCCAACTGGGGGAAAAAGAGTAGAAGTTGAGATACTCTGCTCATTTTCTGACCAAGTACAAGAAAATCAATGATAATCGTCTTGTTTGTATGGTTCAAGTGCATCATGCATTCATAAGGATTACCGTTTGAACTTCTTTCATCCCTATGTCTTTCTGAGAGGTTACAGAGAAGCCAGTAGCAAGAGTGTGAGGTGTGTGGGTGGATGTGCTTTTCCCCCTAACAGCTGTAAGACTGTTAAGGTGAATTTGCTCCCTCTTGTAGGAAAATAGTCAGCCTCTAGGGATGATGGGTTTTGCTTCCTAGGGAATCTGAGCAGTGTCATTTACAACAAGGGTATAGAGGGTGAGTCCATGTGGAAGATGCAGTTTTTCTTTCTTAGCTCCCAGAGGTCTGACTGGAGTATCCTACAAGGACATCCAGTCTCAGTATAGGCCATTCCTAGGCTGGCAGACCGATTCAGTTCTTTGCCAAACAAGGAATTTGGTGATCTTGGAATTTGACATTTGAGCAGAGAACCTATGTAGTAATGAGATATGTGCCCCCCTTGCATTGAGCTATAAATCAGGCTCTTTGAGAAAGCCTCCTTGTGCATAATGTTCCTCTGAAGTCCAGCCCAAAATTCTCTCAAGGGAAGTTGATCAGAGCATGGGGACCCACTCATCCCCTGCAGGCCCCTGGTTGAAGTGCCCATCACACACAGTGTATTTTCCTGTCTTCTTAGTCAGGCAGTGTGAACAGTCCGAATGTTATCCCCAGCTGTGTGCCATGAGGCTGGGGGAACCTTTTGACTACCACTGTCTTTGGAGCTGGGCTTTATAATGTGCTTCCATTCCCTGGGGTGCTGTTCTCTGGGCAGGAAGATGGGAAGTAGGACTGGAGGATTGTTTTGGTTTTCACTTGCCTATCTACATGGTGCATCAGAATTGTCCCAAAGAGCTGGGCATGGTGGCACACGCCTGTAATCCCAGTACTTGAAAAGCTGAGACAAGAGGATTATAGGTTTGAGGCCAATCTCAGCAACTTAGACCCTGTTTCAAAATAAAAAATAAAATAGGGCTGGGGATATAGCTTGGAAGTATAAAACCCCTGGGTTCAATCCCCAGTACCCAAAAAAATTGTCTCAAAGACTTGCTTACGTATTCATAAAAGCCTTTAATTTTTTAAAAATGCACGTTTCTTTTTAAAAAGTGCTTTGTTGGGCACAGTGGTGCATGCCTATAATCCCAGCAACTCGGGAGGCTGAGGCAGGTGGATCACAAGTTGGAGACAACCTGGGAAACTTAGAGAGACCCTGTCTCAAAATAAAAAATAAAAAGGACTGGAAATATAGTTCAATAGTAGAGTGCCTCTGGGTTCAATCCCTAATAACACACACACACACACACACACACACACACACACACATACACGTGCTTTTATCCTTTTTCTTTTACTTGGATGTAAAAAGCATCTAGCTTCATTAGATTACGAGCTTTAGTGCCTTATTTATTCCAGACAGATTTCAGTTTAGTGGGTTTTTTAACCCTTTCCAGTTCTTATGATGGGAAAAGAATTTCCCAGGATGTTTTGTTTTGTTTTTTAAATAAAACACACTTTCCAGAGCAAAGACTAAGGCCCTGTCACAAAGGCAGCTAGGTTACAAGACTAGGTTATAAGAAGTTTCAATGAAACTTCTCTCCAGATTAGAGGGACAGTGACTGAACCACTATGGAGCTTACTGTCTAGGAGTATCCCATAAAACATGCTCTAGCCTTAGTTGTTGGTGTGTGTGTGTGTGGGGGGGGTACTGGGGATTGAACATTCCCAGGATGTAGCTCAGGGGCATTCTTCCTCTGAGCTACATCCCAGCCCTATTTTATTTTTTATTTTGAAACAGGGTCTCGCTAAGTTACTGAGGGCCTCACTTAGTTTCTGAGGCTGGCCACAAACCTGTGCTCCTCCTGTCCCAGCCTCCCAAGTCCTGGAATTACAAGCATGTGTCACCACGCCCGGCTAGCCTTAGTTTTTAATATTATGGAGAATATAAATGTAGAGAAGAACTGGGGGAAATAGCTAGCTAGTAGGAGAAAAGTCATTCTTATTTTTTAGCACACAAGAACTCCACTGGGTAAACCTATTTCGGTTTCTCCTGATTGAAAACTGGCCTGTTTTGCTGGTTCCTGTTCCATGGAGAGAAATGGAGTTCTGCTGCTCTGACTTGTTAAAGTGGTTTGTCAGTATAGAATAGTTAGATCATGATAAGGTTGTGGCCTGCACTCCTGAAGAGGTGGCGATGTGTTTTCTATCCCGAATAAAAAGAAGGGGCCACTGCAGGCACCACAAGGTTGGGCTTCCTCCGGTAGCTTTTTATTTTATTTATTTATTTATTTATTTTTTGTGGCACTGGAGACTGAACCCAGGGCATTCTACCTCTGAGCTACACCCCCAGCCCTATTTTTATTCTTTATCTTGAAACAGGTTCTCACTAAGTTGCAGAGGGCCTCACTAAGTAGCTGAGGCTGTCCATGAACCTGCGATTCTCCTGTCTCAGCCTCCCAAGTACTGGGATTACAAGCGTGCGCCACCATGCCCGGCTTCTCCGGTGGCTTTTTTTTTTTTTTTTTTTTTTTTTTTTT
>PVJS01027944.1:0-25870 GCA_004027185.1 Glis glis
AGCATTCTACCTTTGAGCTATACCCCCGGCCCTATTTTATTTTTTTAATTTTGAAACAGGGACTCACTAAGTTACCACACACTCGAAGATGCGATCCTCCTGTCTCAGCCTCCTAAGTACTGGGATTACAGGTGTGTGCCACCACACCAGTCTAGTCACACTCTAAATTTTTTCATTTCTAGTTACTGTATTTCCTCTGAAGTCTCATATTTTTTCTTCTCTCTTGTTTCTCAGTGGATGTTATATTCCTGCTTCTCTAAAATGCAAACCCTTTCTATCTGGCCTCACAATTACAAATCTTTTTCCCTTTCCAGGAATTTCACTCCTGCAGGTAATTCCTCTCCCAAATAGCTATTACTAAATTATTCTCATTAGCATTCTATAACCTCTTGAGTTTTCAAAACACACACAAACCTCCCTTGATTCCATTTCTCCCACCAGCTGCTCACCCTGTTCCCTGCTCTCTTCGTAGCAAAGCTTCTCAGGAGCTGTCTCCACTAATCGTTTCCATTTCCTCTCTGCCCATTCATACCTCACCGCTCCATTCTGGCTTTCCTTCCTCTCTTCCACCATATGCTTATGTAGGGTTTACAGATACTGTCTGTGTTTCCAAACCTAATGGTCACTTCTCAGTCCTCTCCTTACTCTACTGCTCAGCTGCTTACTCTCTGTTTTTATAGGATCTTCTGATTATATATCCTGATTTTTCACCTACTTCACTGACCTTTCCTTCTTAACTTGTTGTTTGCCCCTCACCTCCCAGAATTCAGAGTTCCCCTAAAGTACTGCCCACTTGTTTTCTCTTCATGCTTGCTTCCTTGATGACCTTATCCAATCATGAGACTTTAAATACCGAGCTAATACTGTTCTGAATTTTTGTTTCAAAATCTAATCTTCCCAGAACTTTATATTACTATATCCATTTGATTACTTGACTAGCCTCACGAGATTAGTCCAAATGGAGATTTGATTTTCATAAACACTCCCCCCAAATCCTGTTCCTCCCTCAGTCTTTGGTAAATAGTGCTGTCATCTTATATCCACTTGTTGATGATAAAAAGCTAAACTTCATCCTTGATTTCCTCCTTTGTGCCTTTACCTACTGTACATGTAATATATCAGCAAATCTTGTTAGTTCATTATCTTTCTTCCCTTTTACCTCCCAGTCCAAATTGCCATCTCTTCCCTGAACTTCTGTAATATATACCTCTCTATTCTCTTTGCTTCCATAATACTCCTGTGCTATCCTTTCTCCCATAACATCACGATGACCTAAGTCCTGAATCAGGTCACTCATCTGTTTAAAACCCCTAATGTCTTCCTGTTATATTTAGAATAAAATCCAAGCCCTTACCATTTATGACATGGCCCATGTTTATTCTCAACTCCATTGCTTATCACTGGCCTGTTTACCTACTAACCTTCAGCTGTACCTACCTTTTTGTTCCTTGAAGTATACTATTCTTCTTTATGCCTCAAGATCTTTATACTTACTGTTTCTTTGCCTGGAATGCCTTCCTTGGCCTATCCACTCTAAGAAGCATGCCTTTTCCAGTTGCTCTTTCCACATAACCCTGATATATTTCCTTTATAGCACTTAACACTATCTGAAATTCTTTTCTTGCATATACTGGTTTTCCTTAAGTACTATTTACAGACATTTTGATCACAAACATTTATCCCCAACACCAAAATTGTGCCTGGCACACAGGACCCAAACAAACCTATTAAAGGAATGAATCCCAGGGATGACATTAGAATGATAGACCTGTAGAAGTTGTTTTATGCTACTTTATGGAATATCTCTACATTCATATTAGGGACCTTTTCTTCACTTGGAATCCCCTAACTTTAAATCTTCTTTTCTTTTTTCTTTTTTTTGTGGTACTGGGGATTGAACCCAGGGGCATTCTACCTCTGAGCTACACTGCCAGCCCTATTTTTTATTCTTTATTTTGAAGCAGGGTCTCTCTAAGTTGCAAGGGCCTCACTAAGTAACTGAGGCTAGCTGCGAACATGGATCCTCCGGTCTCAGCCTCCCAAGTACTGGGATTACAAGTGTGTGCCACCATGCCCGGCAGTTATTAGATTTTTATTAGAATACTCTGAAAATTTCCATTCCTCATTCAGAAGAATAGCCCCATCTCATTATATAGACCTATACCTTGCTTTTTAGAAAAGATTTAGGCGGTTTATAATAAAGGACAAATAAGTATAGGGCTTAAAATAAAGCCTAGGGATAGGGCTAATATAGATAAGCATCTTTGAAGTCCTATACATTTATTATAATAGACTATTTACATTTTTTACTTTGAGAATTCTAATAACCAAGTCAGATAAGGAGAATGTATCCATCATATAGCTCAGCATCAATTCTTTCTACTTTTAATTATAAAAATTATATATGAGTAATCCCCGTACTTGGGAGGCTGAGACCGGAGGATCCGGGTTTGTGGCCAGCCTCAGCTACTTAGTGAGGCCCTCCGCAACTTAGTGAGACCCTATTTCAAAATAAAGAATAAAAAATAGGGCTGGGTGTAGCTCAGAGGTAGAATGCCCCTGGGTTCAATCCCCAATGCCCCCCCCCAAATTATATATGGTTAATTTATTTTCTCAGGGTTAGTCATGTAACAGTTTTGTCTGGCTTTTGAACTGAATTTGAAAATTTATAATATTAAAATTTAAGTTCTCTAAAAGTACGACAAGAATTTTTTACAGCCAGCCTAGTCATGTAAATATTTTGAAAAGTTTAATACTTTAATGCCAGCTGAAGCTCTGTATTATACCCCAAGTAATATATCTTAAAACTTGCCCTAATCTACAAAGGTTATTCTATTACTGGCATTAAGATAGTATTGCCAAAATTCGTTTGTTCTGTTTTTGTTTTAAAGGTATTGTCCTTCCTGTAAAACTGATTCCAGTGAGGTTGTGAAGGCTGGTGAAAGACTGAAGATGAGTAAAAAGAAAGCAAAGATGCCATCAGCTAGTACTGAGAGTCGGAGAGATTGGGGCAGGGTAAAGAAGAAACTTTTCTTTTTTTTCCCAGTAGCAAGTTATAGTATATAATGTTTGAATATCAGTAGTAGTAATGGTATAAAAAGGTTAAACAATATAATTGTTAATATCAGTGATACTTAAATTATATGAATAGTTGGGTTTCTGTTGTATTCACATCTTTTGGGAATTAATGTCTTCTGTTAAGGTTTAACATGATTTCTCAAACATCTCATTTTGTGATTTTATAGGGAATGGCTTGTGTTGGTCGTACAAAAGAATGTACTATTGTCCCCTCTAATCATTATGGGCCTATTCCTGGTATTCCTGTTGGATCAACTTGGAGATTTAGAGTTCAGGTATGTTTTTAAATTGGTTTAGTTGAAAGGTTATTATTTGGTATAGTTAAGATAGAAACTGTTAACATCTATTGATTATAAATGGACTTTGTTAGTAGCACTGTGGCCTTTAGTTGTTAGAATGAAAGATTTCCTTTGGGGTTAGTATGCTCTTCCCCAGAGGTAAGTAGATTGGAACAAACATAGAGAAATAGGCATCGCTATGCTTTCTTATCACTTTGTTTTACTGTTCAGTTATAGTTATAATGTTAACATTATTGTTAAGCTTTCTAAAGAATTTTTATTACTAAAAATTTAATATCTAAAATATTAAACTTTTTTCTTTAAGTCATATGATAACTTCTCATTTAATGTCATTGAACTTTAAGCTTGCTTTGGGTGTTTTCTTTTAGGATTATCCTCCTGAGTATATTCACTCATCTAATCCAGGAATAAAATTGTTTCTCTCTTCCCCTTGAGGAAGGCTCTGTTGTATTTATTCCTAATTTCTTTCTTAGAAAGTTAATTCTATCTTGGAAAACTTAATGTGAAAGAAAAAAAAATCTCTTGGGTAGAGCAGTTTTCAATTAAAAATAACTAGGGCTGGGCGTGGTGGCGCACGCTTGTAATCCCAGTACTTTGGGAGGCAGAGACCGGAGGATCCGGGTTCGTGGCCAGGCTCAGCTCTCTCTCTCTCTCTCTCTCTCTCTCTCTCCCTGTCTCTCTCTCTCTCTCTCTCTCTCTCTCCTTAGTGAGGCCCTCCACAACTTCGTGAGACCCGGTTTCAAAATAAAGTATAAAAAATAGGGCCGGGGGCGTAGCGCGGAGGTAGAACGCCCCTGCGTTCAATTCCTGGTACCGCAAAAAAAAAATAAATAAATAACTAGGATTCTGGACTTTAAAAGAGGCTTTAATTTTTATACTGAGTGATCCTGATACTTAGACCTTTGATGCTTTTTTTTGTTGTTGTGGTACTGGGGATGGAACTCAGGGGCCTTCTACCTCCGGGCTACACCCCCAGTCCTTTTTTTTTTTTTTGCAAACGGTTTCACTAAGTTACGGAGGGCCTCCTGATGAAATTTCAGTGAGGGCAGAATTCAAGATTTGTGAGAAAAAGTGTAGGCCATTGAAATATAATGGTATCACTCAACTATAAATGGATAGCATGTTTGGGTAACATTGAATAGTTTTGGCTCAAGCATTTAGTTTCCATGAAGGAAAAGTGGGAGATATAGCTGGACAAATATGTAGGAACTAGATTAGAGAATGGAAAATGCTTAACTTGGACTTAAAACCGTGAGACCATTTAATATATTTTAAGAAGTTGAAAGTCAAACTCATTCTTTTATGATAGATATAATAGGCTTCAAGGACTAAAACTGGAGGCAGTGAAAAGAGGTCTATTGTAAGCATTTGTGTCTCAAACGAAGATTGAGCAGTGGAAGTAGAAAAAGGCAGATTTGAGGTATTTAGGCGGTAGAATTAGGAATTCCTGTGACCAGATGGCCTTGAGGAATATGGGAGAAGAATAGGGTAAAATAACTCCTGCATTTTTGAATTGACAAACTGGATAGGGAACAACCATAATCAAAGTTGAGAAATAGGGGAAAAGAGAGCTGGGTGCAGTGGCACACGCCTGTAATCCCAGTACTTAGGAAGCTGAGACAGGAGGATCACAGGTTCACAGTCATGCTCAGCAACCTCGTGAGGCCCTCCACAACTTAGTGAGATCCTATTTCAAACTAAAATATGGCTGGGGGTGTATCTCAGAGGTAGAATGCCTCTGGGTTCAATCCCCACTACCACCAAAAAAAAAAAAAAAGGAAAATAGATCTTGGACTACTAATAGTGTTTTTTTTTTAGTTGAGCTGGAAGCTCCAGTTACATAAGATGATAATTACTGTGAAACTCAGAACTTTAGTCCTACTCAATTTTAGAGTTTATTTGGGGAGAACTAAAATGAAAGAGCAAAAGATAGAACTCTGGGTGAGACACAGTTCTTGGGTTTTAAGGGTCCAATAATATATGAGAAAGGATTTTTTTTCTTGGTACTGGGGATTGAACCCAGGGACATTCTACCTCCGAGCTACACCCCCAGCCCTGTTTGTTATTCCTATTTTGAAACAGGGTCTCACTAAGTTGTGGAGGGCCTCACTAAGTAGCTGAGGCTGGCTGCAAACCTGCGATCCTCCTGTCCCAGCCTCCCAAGTACTGGGATTACAAGCATGTGCCACCATGCCCGGCTTTGAGAAAGGATTTTATAATTGTAACTTAGCTGTTCAGAGATATTTTAAGACTCTTTTTACATATTTTTTAGGTGAGCGAAGCAGGTGTTCACAGGCCTCATGTTGGTGGAATTCATGGTCGCAGTAATGATGGCGCTTATTCTCTTGTCCTGGCTGGTGGATTTGCGGATGAAGTAGTAAGTCATGATATGACATTGTTCTTTAGAATCTGTCTTGATCATTCAGTAAAATACAAAATCTTTGTGTAGGATACAGCAAAGACTGCTGTCTCATTTTAGCGTTGTTTTTATATTGAAGTGATCAGTTTATTAGAGTGATCAATTCTATACAAGTTCAAAGGGAAATCAGTTGGCAATGTCTAATCTTTACATTTACTATTTTGACTTTTTTTTGCAAGTGCATGTGGTATTGGGGATTGAGCCCAGGGGCAGTCTAACTCCAAGCCACACCCCCCCAGCCCAACTTTATTTTATTTATTTATTTTTGTGGTACTAGGGATTGAACTCAGGGGCATTCTACCTCTAAGCTACACCCCCAGCCCTTTTTATTTTATTATTTGGAAACTGGGTCTCACTGAGTTACTGACAGCCTCACTAAGTTGCTGAGGCTGGCTTCGAACCTGCGATCTTCGTGTCTCAGCCTCCCAGGTACTGGAATGATAAGCATGCGCCACTACGCCTGGCTTTTATTTCTTGTTTTGAAATAGGGTTTTGCTAGGTTAATAAGAGTCTCATATTTGCTGAGGCTGTCCTCGAACCTGAAATCTTCCTGTCTCATCCTCCCAAGTACTGGGATTACAAGCATGTACTACCACACCCGGCTTTTCAAGTTCTTTTCCCATAAAATAAAATAAAGCTTGGCATGGTGATGTATGCCTGTACTTCCATGTACGTGGGAGGCTGAAGCAGGATGGTCACAAGCTTGCAAGTTCGAGGGCAGCCTGGGCAATTTAGTATGACCCTATCTCAAAATAAGGGCTGGGGATGTAGCTCAGTGGTAGAGTACTTACCTAGCAAGCATGAGGCCCCGGGTTCAATCCCCAGTACTGCAACAAACAAATCTACAAGTTAGTATTGATACATTTATTTTAATTAACATTGAACTAAATGAAATATAATATTTCTAACCCATAAGGCACTATTCTTGTAACATTATGTAGATTATTTGGCTAGCTATATAGCATGAGAATAACCGTGTTTGGAGATGTTGGAATCTAGAACTTTAGCAAAAACTTCAGGTCAAGTGATATAACTTGAAGGTATACTACACACAAGATTGTATTTGAATTTTGCATTATTTTGGTGGATATGACGAGATAACATGTCAATTCATAATATCCAAACTGAATGTTCTGACTCTAAAATGAGAATTGGCGAAATTATACTTGGGCTTATGTATTGTAATATAAAAATCTTCTTCTGTAGGACCGAGGTGATGAGTTCACATACACTGGAAGTGGTGGTAAAAATCTTGCTGGTAATAAAAGAATTGGTGCCCCATCAGCTGATCAAACATTAACAAACATGAACAGGTACTATTGTAAAATTGTAGAATTGTATAAAAATTTTGTTATAGGATTATAACTGGCAAAATCCTGTTAGGAATTGAAGATTTGAAATTAAAATTCTATTGCCTGATTATATAATTGTAAGCATACTAACTTATTTCTTCATACTGTTACTTTTTTAATGCCATAATTCCCAGTTTTACTTATTACATGTGTTAATGCATTTGAAAACATATTGACACCTTTAAAGGAATGTAAAATTGAGGACAAGGTGGCTTGTTTACTACCCCTTAAGTTAAAACTAAAGTGATGTTCTACTCCACACAGATTTATCTTTTAAAGTGATACACTTCATTTTAGAGGACAGTCAGTAATGTGAAATAGAGTTGCAATTGGGTGCCATATGTGCATAAGTGAAATAACAGATAACTTAATCAGTTTGGCACTCGAGATACTTTTAGTATTTATATTAATAGGATGTCTTCTAAGTGTTATAAAAGAGAATGTTCATTTAGTTATAAGTGATCTTTTCAAATGAGATACCCTTAATCAAGAGCCACCTTGTGCTGACCTTTAGTCTATAGAAATATTAATTACATTCCAGCTCCAATGGAAGCAGAAAATTTAATAATTTCAAAATATTTTATTTTGCAAATGCATGCTGATCTTGATAATAATAATAGATAAGTAACCCATCAGATAGCAAAGATCACATTGTAACTTGTCATTCTAAATTTTATGTTATTGCTTCATATAGTTAAAGTTTATATATCCTATTAAGAATATTTTGTGTCTTAATCTAGTAAAAGTGAGTACTTTTCACTCTGAGTCTTAAATCACTTGATTTTAGTAGCGTCCCCTTAATTTCTGATTACTGTGTGAAGTAAAGAATATACCAGTATGATTTCAAGACTTTATTGCATACTGAGTTACACAGAATCTCTGTTTTTGTGTCTTGTATATTATTTCTGACAGTAGGATTATTTTACTGAACCAGCAGAGGAGACAGGTCAGATTTGCTGGTGAAACATTCCTGAGGCAGGAGTCCAGTCCCTAGCTATACTTTTTCTATCAAGAAAGCAGCTCTTCAGGAGGAATGATCTTAAAAGAGTTAGAAATATCCTGATGCAGTTTTGTCAATGAAAATATATCTTGAATTTGCAAAGGTCTTTATTAAGTTGTTAAATCTGAAAATTATATTATCCCATTAATAATAGACTATTTTGCTTAAATGAAACCTCTTTCATAAGTACCCACACTTACAATATACGTGATAGATTCCTTTCAAGCTTTTTATAGTCCAGTCAGTACTGTTACAGTCTCTTTTTAGAAAATAATTGATGACCACTAAAAATGTTTGCTATTAAAAGGAGGGTTATGAAAATGAAATAGTAATTGAAACAATTTAGGGTTTGCTTGCCATATAGACCTTAATATCCAGTTGGTTGCTTTACACATTAAGCTATGACTACACATTATGATTGTAAGACCTCTGCAACAGAGAGACCTCTCTGTCTTACAAACATGAAAACTGAGGTGAAAGGCCCTTAGGTCTGACCATAGGATATTCTTTCCCAAATAAAGGGGATGGTGCAATTCATTTTTGCTTCTCTGCTAAGAGGAAGTTTGACACTTTCTTGCTTCTGAGAAGTTTATTCCTATTTCTTCCCAGCTCTTCCACTTTAAGAAACTGAAGAGGGCAGCAAGGTAACCTGGCCGTCCTTTATCAGGGAAGTTAGAGGCAACTGATTGGTTGAGCTACAGATAGTCATGGAAGAGCTTTGTTGCTGTTTTGCCTAGTTTCATCCTTTTGGACTCTTTTCACATTCTCGAATAGCCTGTATACCTATCTGAAGCCAGAATTGAGTTGACAGTGCCAGTTAGTGGTGGCATTAATTATGACTTGAAGGTACTGTGAGCTTTAAAGCATATCACTAAGTGACATGAAGGTAGTACTTATCCTAGTTCTTTAAGAAGTGTATATATCTCAATAGGCATTCTGTAAGTAAGATATAATACTAGCTAATAAGATATAATACTAGTTGATGTCTGTGTTTTCTTCTCCCTCCAGAGTTTTAAAGTATCTCCCTTTTAGATAAAAAAGATAACTTAGCTTTACTCTAACTTTTACTCTTACTTTAACTTTATAACAGTATTTTTTAAAGCAAAACACATTAAACTTATTTACTTTAAAAAGGTAACTGAGGTCAAGAGATTCCTTTTCATTAGGTTAGTCATAGTCTTAGGGTCTAAGTCTGCTTTTTACTTTAAGGCTGCATAAAAGAACTATGCCCTGAAAAAAAATTTTGTATCATTTCTGATTTGGCCAGATTGGGTATACTTTAACCTTTTGTATTCTCATTGTTTTCTTTTAACTTAAGAAGTCGGTATCTTAGAGGAAAATACTTATTTTAAAACACATTATAATATTTTTAATATTAGGCTCTCCCAAGAAAGGTCTTCTAACATCAGATAAGCTCACTGGTTTACTACTACCAGTGAGTAAACATGCTAAGGAAGCTTCAGCTAAGTCAGGTACTCATTCCAACTCAGTGTTCCTCCTTTTCTGTGTGTCATCAGTAAACTGTAGAGATCTAAAGCAGACAAAAATCTTCATTGTCATGATTTAGCACAAGCATTTTGAATCTTCAGTCTTATTTAAATTTATTTTTATGGAGGACTTTAAAGAATATTCTCATATTGCATTTGTTCTTAATATCCTTTAAACTTTTAGGAATCTCAGTTGCCTGGAATGTGGAAAGTAGACCTAGAAAGGTCATTTGTACCTTGCTGACAAATTTATTTTTCTGGATTTCTTTCTACATTATTCCAGCAATTTACCTCACTCCCTTATCAAAAATAACTATTAAAACAATCACTTGCTTTAGTTTTCCAACGTTCACCCTTCCCCCAAACGTTATTTAAAGACAATTCCATGTATTTTTAGTTGTTTTCTATTATACGTGGCACAGATGTTGTTACTTTCAGAAGAACCCTACAGGCTATCTGAGAACCAATCCCCTGGCTTGGGGGTGACATCAGAAAACTGATTTGTCTTCTCTGCTGGTGGGGGAAAGCATAATCCTATTATCTGGAATAATATGGAAAGAATCATAGAATCTTAACCATCAGGTAAGGCATAATTCACCTTTTAATTGAGCTAATGACTCGATTATATACCTGAAGAAAGATTACTTGGTATAAAGACTTTGTTTTATTTTTTTAGGGCATTGGCCCTAAACTGTGATGCTCCATTGGATGATAAAATTGGAGCAGAGTCTCGGAATTGGAGAGCTGGTAAGCCAGTCAGAGTGATACGCAGTTTTAAAGGGAGGAAGATCAGCAAATATGCTCCTGAAGAAGGCAACAGATATGATGGCATTTATAAGGTGCTCTATCTGGCATGACATCTTGTTAGTCGTACTTCCTGGGCTTTCAAGACAGGGTGCTGTAGGGAACTACCATGGGTGGGCTAGAGGAAAGGGTAGGCCATCTTAATTGGTATTCTACTTTTTCCAGAAATGTAACACATGTGCAAAATGAGCTCTTAACTTCAGTACTTTTTTAAAAAAGCTTATTTGTAGTTCCTAAGTGCAGAATTATATTTTAGGTTAAGGTTTTTAAAATGAGTATGTATTCTCTATGATAAAACCATTTTAATAACTTGGCCATTTTAAATCTTGATTCTTATTTCAGAATGCTTTTATTTGTAATGATATGTTAGGTTTTTCAAAGCAGAATACATTACATTAAAAATACATTTTTAAGTGGATGTGGTGGCGCTCACTTGTAATCCTGGTACTTGGGAGTCTGAAACAGGAGGATCTCAGGTTTAAGGAAAGCCTCAGCAAGGAGTGAAACTCTGATTAACCTAGTGAGACCCTGTTTCAAAATTAAAATAAAATAAGGCTGGGGGTGTAGCTTGGAGGTACAATGCCCCTGGGTTCAATCCCCAGTATCACACACAAAAAAGAATTTTATCCTTTGTTTTAAAATAGGGGCATCAACTGCCACTATTTTTATCTACCTTATATGCAAAATTCTATTAGTGAGCATAATTTTATTAGTATATTAAATATACAACGTATCCTTACATGGGAACTCTCTTAGTAGGAAATAAACTCAGAACAATGTTTTAGTGAATATTCTTGACTTATTTACTGTTCTCACAGCAAAGCAAGTATCTTCTGAAGTTATATTTAATTCTGGCAGGCTTACTTAAACCACTAATGTGATTACATTATGAATAAATCTAAACTTTAAATCTCAATCTAGAACTAAAATATTATGATGTAGGTGGTGAAATACTGGCCAGAGATTTCATCCAGCCACGGATTCTTGGTTTGGCGTTATCTTTTAAGAAGAGATGATGTTGAACCTGCTCCTTGGACCTCAGAAGGAATAGAACGATCAAGGAGATTATGTCTACGTTTACAGGTTAGATTACATTTGCCTAGGATACTCATGTGTTTGTAAAAATGTACACCTTGATACTATCTACATGCCTTAACACTGCATATAACTCATAGCAATTGATCAGTGGACTATAAGGGATAAGAAGTAAAATCATGGAAGTATACAGATGCAAAAGAAGTAAAAAGGTAACATCCTAGGTGTCAGACTGCCCTAGGACCATGGGTTGTTCTTGGGAAAAGCTGGACTTGTCAATGAAAAGTGAAATATTTCCAATTCAACTTGGAAATGATTTAAAGTATGGGGGAAAGGGATTCATAAAATTTGGGTTTAGGATGCCTTGTGAACAGAAATCTATCCTAGAGGGCAGGGGTATGTCTCTGGTAGGGCAAGGGTGGGAGGTGGCTTATAAGAACGGTCTGCTTTCTACCCTTCTCACTTTTCCTCACCCGTTTTCTCTCTTCCCTTGCAAAGCTGCTTCCCTGCCCTGCCACCACTTTTAGTGCTTTGCCTTTTTTTCCCTTTTGCCCATGCTCAGCTGTTAATTCATAAAAGACCTTGTTGGTTTTGTGTGCATACTGAATGGTATGGCTGCATTCCCCCTTCACTGCCTGTATACCCTAGACTCTGTCCCTGACACTGACTTCAGAGCATGGTTTGAGTTCATCCCCATCATTCCCCATCATTGTGCTTCCTGTAAAGACTGCAGCTTTGTCATTTCCCTGGCTCTGCCCACACTGCATGTGTAGGGGCTGAACTATGGGCAAGTGTCTGACCACCCCAGCAGGTGAGTGTATGTCTTCTAGTGCAAGTCTGTTTTCATGTTTGTTTCTTTTAAAATTCATAGATTGATTATTTAAACAAGATCCATCAGCTGCTAAAATAATTACAAAGTAATTCATTTTATAACTGTAAGAAAGAAAAACCTTTGTCAAATCCCTTTTTTTTTTTTTTTTTTTTTTTGGTGGTACTGGGCATTGAACCCAAAGGTATTCTACCTGCAAGCTACACCCCCAGTCCATTTTTTATTTTTGTTTTGAAACAGGGTCTCTCTAGGTTGCTGAGAGTCTCGCTAAATTGCTGAGGCTGGTCTTGAACCTGTGATTCTCCTGTCTCAGCCTCCCAAATAGTGGGATTACAGGCATGTGCCACCATGCCTGGCTATAGCAAATCCAATTTCAAAAAAAATTTTATTTATTTATTTATTTATTTATTTATTTATTTATTTATTTATTTTTGTGGTACTGGGGATGGAACCCAGGGGCATTCTACCTCCAAGCTACACCTCCAGCCCTATTTTATTTTGAAACAGGGCCTCACTAAGTTGCTGAGGCTGGCTGCGAACCTACGCTTCTCCTGTCTCAGCCTCCCAAGTACTGGGATTACAAGCATGCAACACCACGCCTGGCTTAAAAGATATTTTAGATCCCAATGTTCAGAGCATTTTTCTAGATAGGGTTTTAAACTGTGAACAGAAGCATGTAAGCCCATCTACTATGATGAGTTAATAATATTGATTAGGCAGGCCCAAAACACATTAAGCTTTAAGCATGAGCTTTCTCACAAAAGCATACCCCTATCTCCCCAAAAAAGGTAGCCATTAAAACATAATGATAATTGGTGGAATATATCCCGTAAAGTCTAAACATTATATGGTAGAAATTTTAGTAATTTATTTGCTTTAGGGCTTCTAAAAGCTCTCTCTACTCCCAAATTTGGAGAGATGAGAAATTTGATCCTTAATTTTTTTTTAGATTGACTCCACAATTTGCTGTAATCACATCTATTTGATTACCATCTTTTGTGCTCCATGGTTTATTCCTCACTTACCTTCATATCTGATTCTCTTTTTCTCAAACTTTCCAAGCCACCTAGTCACAACTCATGAAGATTTCTTTCTTCTCTTAGATCTGAAACTAAGATCATTACATTATGAAATGGAATGTTTTAGCAGTCAAAACCATGGAGCATGGTTTTACACTGGATTTGGGAGTTTAATAGTCTTCTGTCCTTTGAATTCTTTTTAAATGTGAATTTCTTTTATGTAAATTCTTTCAGTTTGGGAACAGTATAAACTCTTCCTCCCCCGCTTAAAATTTCTCATCAGGTTCTAGAACCTTTCTTTGAAGCTTAAATCTGTCTTGTCTTTTTCCCCCCATCAGTATCCAGCAGGTTATCCTTCAGATAAGGAAGGAAAGAAGACTAAAGGACAGTCAAAGAAGCAGGACAGTGAAGCCACAAAAAGGCCAACTCCAGATGGTAGGTAATGATTGTAGAGTATGTATCCTAATAAATAACATTCATTTTAATAGAGAGAAGTTTTAATAAGTTGATTTACAAGAAATTAAAAGTAAAGGAATTAGCCGGGCATGGTGGCACATGCTTGTAATCCCAGTACTTGGGAGGCTGAGACAGGAGGATCCGAGTTTGCAGCCAGCCTCAGCTACTTAGTGAGGTCCTCTGCAACTTAGTGAGACCCTGTTTCAAAATAAAGAATAAAACATAGGGCTGGGGGTGTAGCCCGGAGGTAGAATGCCCCTGGGTTCAATCCCCAGTACTGCAAAAGAAAAGAAGGGAAAGGGGAAGGGGAAGGGGAAGGGGAAAGGGAAGGGAAGAAGGGAAGAAGGGAAGGGAAGGGAAGAAGGGAAGAAGGGAAGAAGGGAAGGGAAGGGAAGAAGGGAAGGAAAGGAAGGAAGGAAGGAAGGAAGGAAGGAAGGAAGGAAGGAAGGAAGGAAGGAGGAAGGAAAAAGAAAAAACTAAAGAAAAAAGAAAAAAAAAGCAAAGGGTTATGTTTTTGTTTTGGAGGAGGAAGATGGGCCTTTTTGTATTTTAATAGTGTCAGAACCATAACAACAGCAAGTATAGTATCCTAAACACCAAGAAATTAGATGCTGTTTTATGTGGGTATCTTCCTGCTAAACATTACTGGTACCATTTAACTCTTTTTTATTTGTTTGATACTGGGAATTGAATTCTAGGGACTACTTCCAAACTACACCCCCAGCCTTTTTTATTTTTTATTTAGAAACAGGGTCTTGCCAAGTTGCTGAGGCTGATCTCAAACCTGCAATCTTCCTGTCTCAGCCTCCCAGGTTACTGGAATTACAGGCATGTGCCACCACACCCAGATGGTTAACTTGTTACAGTTGTTCTGAGCAGAACTGTGAATGTCTGCTGACTTTTTTTATTTTTTAATAAATCTAGATGAGTGTCCAAGTGCCTCCAAAGTGTTCAAAGCATCAGATCCAGCAGAAGCAGTCGAAGCTTTCCAGCTCACTCCTCAGCAGCAACACCTAATCAGAGAAGACTGTCAGAACCAGAAGCTGTGGGATGAAGTGCTCGCGTCCCTTGTGGAAGGACCAGTATGTAAAGGTTTTTTAATAATAGTGTTCTAATAATTTCCTCATGAAGTATGATTTTCACAAGTCAGCCCAAACTTGATCTTTCGTGTGTGTGTGTGTGTGTGTGTGTGTGTGTGTAGGGAAGGAGGGTGCTTGAAATTGAAACCAGGGGTGTTCTACCTCTGAGTTATAACCCCCCAGCCCTATCTTATTTTTTATTTTGAAACAGTGTTTCACTAAGTTGCTGAAGCTGCCTGCCAACCTGTGATCCTCCTTTCTCAGCCTCCAAAGGACTGTAATTATAGGCGTGCAAAAAACTTGATCTTTTATCTAGATTTCTCATCCAGTGCTACAATAATATTTTCAAAAATATTGGAAGCAATAAACTTGAATACTCATAAATTTATTTTAAACCTCGTAGATGTTGATTTTCTTATTTCTCTATGTGAATTTAATAATTTACATTGAGATGCTGTTCCTGAGAAGAATTTTCAGTTGTGAAACAGTCAACTGAATCTAAAATTCACCAGGAAAGTTTTTATTATAGTTCATTTTTTTTTGCGGTACAGGGGAATGAACGCAGGGGCGTTCTACCTCCGCGGTACGCCCCCGGCCCCATTTTTTATACTTTATTTTGAAACCAGGTCTCACGAAGTTGCGGAGGGCCTCGCTAAGGAGAGAGAGAGAGAGAGAGAGAGAGCGCGCTGAGGCTGGCTGCGAACCCTCTGCCTCCCAAAGTACTGAGATTACAAGCATGCGCCACCACGCCCGGCCTATTATAGTTCATTTATATAATAGCATAAGTCTTAAGCAATTTGATATGTAATTTTCAAAATGCATATGTTCAATATAGGGATCAAATAAACCAGTATTGATTTGTTTGTTTTATATATTTTTAAAATTTTCTTCCAGCCAGGCGTGGTGGCTCACACTTGTAATCCCAGTACTTGGGAGTCTGAGACAGGAGGGTTGCAGGTTCAGGGCCAGCCTCAGCAACTTTGTGAGGCCCTCCGCAATTTAGCGAGACCCTGTTTCCTTTTTTTGTGTGTTTGCCTTTTTCTTTGAGAGATAGTCAGCATTATTGTATCAAGGAAGAATCTTCCTAATATAATTTTTATACTTTTAGAAGGTGAAGTTTATCAAATACTCTTTGGATTTACACTGCAATCATCATTTCCTTTGCCTATAAATGTGGTATGTTGGGTTTTCCTTGATCAAATGAGGGTTACGTGTTTAGAGGATGGAGGAGAGTGATTTTGCTCTGTGAGAAGTATTACTTGCTTTTTAGCCAGGCCTTAACTAGAGTCTGACTGTTAGGTCAGACTTGTTTTCACTTAGAGCAACTGAAGATATAGTAAGCAGTTGTTATTCGTAGTCTATCCTCTTTTGGGGCAGGTACAGCTGATTAGTGATAACTCAAGTTGAGTTCCAAAGTGCAGGTGGGCAGAGGACAAAACAGCAGACATAGATGAAGCAAAAAGTCACTTGAGGACATGTGAAAGTTCTCTTCCCTGTGGGGTTGTCCTGGTGACAAGATCTGACCTGCCTAGGTCAGAGTATTATGGCCTTGCTGCCACTGATTACCCTGGACATTTATATGATATTATCCTGGTCATGTTACATGTCTAATCTTTTCAGATAAGCCAGCAGTATATTTTACCTCTGAACTACACCTGCAGCCCTATCTTATCTTTTATTTTGAAACAGGGTCTCATTCAGTTGCTGAAGGCCTCACTAAGTTGCTAAGGCCAGCCTCAAACCTGCAATGCTCCTGTCTCAGCCTCCCAAGTATTAGGATTACGGGCATGAACAATCACACCTGGCATGTATATACATTTATAACAATACTCCCTCCCAAGGCCCTTATGTGATCAACAGGCACATCTGCCCCTGTAGTCTCCTCTTGCTACTCTCATGTCCAGAATACTTTGGCTGCAGTTCTCTCTGTGCTATTTAAACACAGTCCAACTTTTTATTGCCTCTAGGACTTTAAACACATACTGTCTCTCTGACCAGAATTCTCTCCTCTCCATCTTCATGTAGCTCACTCTTTCATATCCTTTAAAACTGCACAAGTATTATACCTCTCAGAGAGGCCTTCTACAGCTAACCTTTCTAAAATAGCCCCTCTTGAATCTGTTGCTTTAACTTGCTTTGTTTTCTGAGTTCTCACCATCTGAAATTTATATTTTGTCTGTTTGTCTATATATAAGTTCAATGAGAGCAGAGGCTTTCTTTTTATTACAGCTGTGTAGATGAGTACCTAGCACATTGTAGGAACTCGAAATATCTGTATTATACATACCCATGTTTTAGATACCATGGAGGTACAGGTAGGGGGAAATAGCAATCATTAACAAAGTAGTTATTATTAGGGAGAGAAGAGTACCTGGTATAAAGTTTGGGTTTTTTCAACATCTCCCCCTAAGCAGTATAATCTTTTAATGTGTTACATAATGCTTTGTTATTCGCTTTACTTTCATAATCTATATTAATATAATCAGTACCAACGCATCTTTTGAAAAGTGACATTTGGTTTTTTAACTTGGAATACCAGTAAATTCTACTTTTTCTATTAATAAAAAGAAAAAATAGTGCCGGGCGTGGTGGCGCACACTTATAATCCCAGTACTTTGGGAGGCGGAGACTGGAGGATCCGGGTTCGCGGCCAGCCTCAGCTCTCTCTTTCTCTCTCTCTCTCTCTCTACCTAGTGAGGCCCTCCTCAACTTCGTGAGACCCGGTTTCAAAATAAAGTATAAAAAATAGGGCCGGGGGTATAGCGCGGAGGTAGAACGCCCCTGGGTTCAATCCCCGGTACCACACACACAAAAAAAATACATACCTTCTTGCTACCAAAAATAAGTGAATGGAGGATTATCCTTATTAATTATTCAAAAACTACCCCTTTCCCCATAGTTTAAAAGACACAACCAAGGTAAAATAGAACCAGTAATGGCCTTGAAGATATAGGGTAGCCATTTGATTGTGTTTACTTTAAGTAGCTCTACCTTCTATAATTTTATCCCACTTTAAGCAAGCGATATCAGGAATATTTGGATTTGGGAGTTGAGGCCAAGTATCACAGAGAAAATCCTAGGAAAAACATCGATTCTTTGTAGTATTAGATATTACAGAGTATTACTCCCTTAGTGATATTTTGTTTTGAGCTTCAGAAAAAAATATCCAAGTTTTCTATTAGCAAAAGATTGAATAGGTAATGTGTTTCATATCTTGGAATTCTGTTCAGTTGCAGCTGATAGGAAAAAAAGAGATCAGTATGTAATGACCTTGAGACAAGCTGGCCATGTTTTGTTCTGTTTTATTTTGCTTTGCAGTGCTGGGGATTAAACCCAGAGCCTTATGAATGGTAGGCAAATGCTGTACCACTGAGCTACACCTCCTGGCTCCTGATTTTTTGTTTGTTGTTTCTAACTGAAACATAGTTATCCTTGGAATATGATGTTTAGTGGGATTTGGAGGTTTCTTCAAATTTGCTTGTCTTAGGTAGTTAAAATCACTACTTGATTTTTCTTAATAGATGACATATTAAATGTGACTGAGATTCTTATTTTTCTCCTGATAACTTAGAATTTAATTAGTATATTATGGATAACCTTTTTTTTTTCTCTTCCCTTGGGTTCCATTGTAGAATTTTCTGAAAAAATTGGAGCAATCTTTTATGTGTGTCTGCTGCCAGGAGCTAGTTTACCAGCCTGTGACAACAGAGTGCTTCCACAACGTCTGTAAAGTAAGTAGAATTCCCATCTCACTTTATCTTGATAGGCCTGAAGGCATGCTAAACTCTACACCTATTTTTAGCATGTGAAGAAGCATTTTTCCATGAAGAATAGTTAAGGAACCTTGCCAGTTAAGACTTATTTAATTACATCTTGACAGTAAATGCATGTTTTTAATTCAATGGTAATAATAATTCTAGTATATATTGTTTGAGGTATTTTACCATGTTTGGAATTACTGAGGAGGGGTTGAGATGGAGAAGATGAAACTTAAGGCATCACTGTTATTTTCTATGCAATAGCTTATATATGTTTTATATTTATTATAGTGCAAACTGGAATAGTTTCATGCACTTAAAAAATCTAAAACAGATTGTTTCTGGCAGGATGCTCAAATGAATTGAGTATTGTATTATCAGTGTGGTATAAAAGTAAATTTGAGTTTTAATCAAGCCAGGATTGGAATCTTGCTCTACCAAGTGGTGGTTTAGTGCTCTGACCTAACTTCAGAATTTCAGTTTCCTTTGTAGAATGGAAACAAAACTTCTGCAGGTGTGTTTGTGTCTGACCTTGTGTCAGTTAATTCTTTATATTCGGTACAACTAAATATATTTTTGGAAAACCAATTATATGTTAAATGATTTGATAAAATTTATAACTTGGTTCTAAGCAAGAGAATTCAGGTCCCTCTCCTCCTTTGTTAGGGCTCTCAGGAAAGAAGAGGATTAAAATCCAACCTGAAAAATTAGGCTAGTGTGACCCATTCATATTGTCTAACACCGTCATTTTACTGGATAAGGAAATTGAAACACAAAATAGTTAAATCACTTACCTCAAATCTTACAATATGTGTCAGAGGTGGAGCTAAAACCACGATTTAGGCTTTGTAGTGCAAATTCAGGCCTTCATAGGTGTCCATCCTGTGCATTTCTCTTGTTAAAACATTCAGTTTCTAGTTCCTGTTTAAAAGCTTAAGTTGTCGAGTTCTTTCTACATGTTTCACTTTCTGATGGAATCGGGTGTGTGTGTGTGTGTGTGTGCATGTTTGTGTGTATGTGTGTGTTTGTGTGTTTTCTGTTTTTACCTTAGGATTGCTTACAGCGCTCTTTTAAGGCCCAAGTTTTCTCCTGCCCGGCTTGTCGGCATGATCTTGGCCAGAATTACATCATGGTTCTCAATGAAAATCTGCAGACTCTACTCGATCTTTTCTTCCCTGGATACAGCAAAGGACGATGATCTGCCTACTTCCGTGTTGTTCCTGGTGGCTTTTTGGACAATAAAGAATCTAAAATGGGTGGGGAGGGTACAAGCAATGGTGGACCATATCTGTCACATTCTGAAGCAGCTACTCCTCTTTCCCACATAGCCATCATATTGTGTGTGTAGTAAGAGGCCCATTTCTCAACTGTCTTTTAAATATCAAAAGGTAGTTCCTGTTAGTAACAGCTAGTTTAAATGAATAAAAAGTCAAAGCCTCAGCTCTAGTTGATATCCAAGTTATGATTTATTTTGCAACTACCTCAGGACAGAAAAGATTTATGGGGATTTTAAAAATCATTGAATAATTAGTTAAATGAGATTTTAGCTACACACTGCCTCCCACATATTAGTTGTGCCTGGTTCTTGTAATTTGATTTTACAGAAAAGGAGATGGCCCTTGAGATTCTTGGAATGAACGCAGCTTCTGTAGTGTGCGTAAGCCTTTTTTAATGTCTTTTCTTCCACTGCAGTGTGTGTTTTGCAAGGACAGGTTCATTTTTTAGCCCATTTTGTGAGCTTCATTGTGCTTTTCTTCTGGTGTTTTATGCAAGTTGACTACTAATGAAAACAATATGAATGCATTGTTGCTGCATTAGTGTAATGTGGTGTGGTTTTGCAGTTAAAAGAGGTATTCAAATGTTCTAGTTGTAAATGTTCATGAAAAGCCACTTCTGTACTAGTCAAACTGCTTTTAGTGAATCTCACCAGTGGTTTTACATCTGCAGAGTATTGAGGGCTGTGCTAACTTTTGAGAGGATTGAAATTGCTTCATATTGTGATCCTAAATTTTATATTCACTATATTCCTTAAAGTATACCTTAATAAATATTTTATGATCAGAAAACAGCTCATTTTGCTTTACTTCTTTACATTTTTCTGGCTTATATTATGGATTTTAAATAATCAATTATTTCTAGAGGTTTTTCACTATGTGTCTTTATTAAAACAGACATTTTTTACTCTGATTTTGGTAATGAGAACTAGAATGAAGTCTTAAGCACTGGCTAAAGACAAATTTCATCCTCAGTTTGATTTTTTAGAAAATTGATTCTACTCAATGGGGAAATTTTTCAAAAGAATAGAGTAACTGTTCTTTTATCTGTAACTCCTGTCTTGTTCAATTTTAGCTTAATAAATGCTACTTATTTCAGACATAAGAATATTTTAAAACATTGTTCTATTTTCTACACTGCTGGAGTTTCATCAGAAAAAAAGTAATAATGTAATCAAGTAAGTCTTTCCACCCCTAGAGTTAAAGCTATCTATCTACTTAGGTAGATAGATAGAGCCAAAATTTACTGAATATTTACTGTGTACTAGTCACCTGTACATTTGTGTATTCATTTAATCCTACTAAGCAACTCTGAGGACAGGTACTATTATACCCATCCATGGATGAACATCAGTGGCACAGAAAAGTTAAGGAATTGTCAAAGGTTGTATACCAAGCAAGCAACAGAGCTGTGCTGTGATATATGACAAACTAGTTCCATTGCCTTTACTGCATTTAATTAAATTCAAAATCAGGTTCTGGGGAACACTTATAGCATAAGGACTAGATTGTGACAATAATTCCAATGTCAGTAAGTAGCATCTAAATAAGACAATTCCAGCCGGGCGTGGTGGCGCACGCTTGTAATCCTAGTACTTGGGAGGCTGAGACTGGAGGATCCGGGTTCGCAGCCAGCCTCAGCTACTTAGGGAGGCCTTCCGCAACTTCGTGAGACCTGGTTTCAAAATAAAGTATAAAAAAATAGGGCCGGGTGTGTAGCTCGGAGGTAGAATGCCCCTGGGTTCAATCCCTGGTACCGCATAAATAAATAAATAAATAAATAAGACAATTCCAGCATCTGTAAGTAGCCATTTTATTTTGAATAATAAAATTTAAATAGGGCCTAATTAGATTGAAAGTGAGTCATTAAATTGTATCATCCAGTGCCATATTCTTTTTTGGTAACTGGGGATGCAACCCAGCGGCATTCTACCTCCAAGCTACACCTCCAGCCCTATTTTATTTTATTTTGAAACAGGGTCTCACTAAGTTGTGGAGGGCCTTTCTGATGCTGGCAGTGAACCTACGATCCTCCTGTCTCAACCTCCCAAGTAATGGGATTACAAGCATGCGCCACCAAGTCCAGCTCTCCAGTGCAGTATTCTTCTAGCATTGGCCACAATGAATGAAGGATGGGAAATATCCCTCAGTGTCAGCTATTTAAACTGGTTTAGTGCTATCACTTTTGTTCACAGAGTAACTGTTTCTCAGTTATATGTTGTCTTAATTGTGCTATAATATGATAGAATTAGAAACAAAGCTGATTATAGCTTAACACATTGACGAGTCAAGAATGGCCCAAAGCTAAGCAATTTTTATTGTTCATAAACTTTTTTTAGCTCTTTTTTTTTTTTTTTGGCGGTACCGGAGATTGAACCCAGGGGCATTCTACCTCCGGGCCACACCCCCAGCCCTATTTCTTATTCTTTATTTTGAAACAGGGTCTCACTAAGTTGCGGAGGGCCTCACTAAGTAACTGAGGCTGGCCGCGAACCCAGATCCTCTGGTCTCAGCCTCCCAAGTACTGGGATTAAAAGCATGCGCCACCACGCCCAGTTTTTTAGCTCTTTTTTACATAAAAAAAGAACTAGCTTGTACCTAGGAAAAAAACATAACCACAATACCATTGTCACACGTGTAAAAAATAGTAATGGGAATTTCTTTACATGATCAAATATCTAGTAAATGTTCCAATTTCCCTTGTCTCAAATTCTGGGTGTTTTTAGTTGGTTTGTCTGAGTCAGGTTTGTCTGAGACCTCACATTGTGATTAATTGGTGTCTTTTAAGTATTTTTTAATATGTATATGTCCCCTCAATCTTTTATCCTCTCAATCTCCCCCCCCATTTACCGTTTATTTTGTATGTTGAAATTTAGTTTGTTCTGAGATATGAAATAGATTTAGGTGAGTGAACCCTGTGGTTTAGCTTAACATGTTTCTCTTTGTTTTCTGTGAATTGGTAGTAGAATTAAAGCATGAGCAGATTTAGATGACATTCGGACAGGGGACAAGGCTTACTAGGTGGTGTGGTTGTCCTTCAGGAGACACATAATATCTGGGTGTCTCTAGGCTAAAGTTTGAAAGATGAGCTTGCCTTTTTTTTTTCTTCTTTTTAAACTGAAATGTATTACATTTAGTAGTTGCAATGATTTCTATTAAGTTCTCAACCACTTTATATTATACAGGTATGATTTAAAATAATTTTTTTTTCTAGAGTAGACCAGGCCTCTAGTTTTAGAACTCACTTCTAGGTAATAGTTTATATGCATGCTAGTATGTTTCAGGGTATTAGGTAACCTTAACTTTGTGAAGCTGGCAATCTAAACACATACTCTCAGCTTTCTCACAACCCTGGTATGTATGACAATTTAGCTAACAGAAAGGGGCTTTACCTATATACTTAGAGCTTTGGATTTTATTGTACAGTCTACTCTTAACAGCTGGGTAGAGTTCTGTGCAGACTTGCCCATTTTCTGCTGTTCTTCCCATTAAGAATCATACCTTTCCCCATTCTTTCAGGATAGCCCTGGTGTGTGTGTGTGTGTGTGTGTGTGTGTGTGTGTGTGTGTGTGTGTTACTGCTGATTGAACCCAGGGGCACTCTACCACTGAGCTGCACCCTCAGCCTTTTTTATTTTGAAACAGTGTCTTGCTAAGTTACCATACACTGGCCTTGAACCTGCAATCTTACCATCTTAGCCTCCCAAGTACTGAGATTACAGGCATGTGCCATTGCGCCCAGCTGGTATAACCCTGATTTGAGGGAATTAATCTTGAGGCTAATTAACCACTAGCCTATATTGAAGAGTTATTCAGAATGCTTGTCCACTGTATTCTGGCTAGTCCTCTTAGTTAGACCTTCACAATCTCTGAAGGAATTGTTATCTAGTAACTTGGCTTAATCTGATTCTAACCTGAAAAAAATTAAATATCAGTCATTAGATAGAAGAAATCAAGAACTACTTAGCAGACCAAAGCAGGCAGACCAAATGATTACCATTGTAAAAATGAACGAATGAAGGCTGGGGATGTAACTCAGTGGTAGAGCACTTGCACAAGGGCCTGGAATTTGATCTGCAGCACTGCAAGGACAGGGGAGAGTTCACAGCTATACTCCCTCAAGTATGAAGTTGAATTGCATTGATAGAATAAAAGCAAGCTGCTGTGTTAAAAGTAATTTGAGATTAAGATTCTTGGAATTAAACATGATTGTGAAAACAATGCAACAGACAAAATAGAATGGATATTGCCAAAATTTGAATGTACTGCCAAGTAATTTGTTATATATGGATATACCACAGTTTATTCATCTACTGATGGATATATCGGTTGTTTCCAGGGTTATGCTATTACAAATAAAGCTACTGTGAACTATCGTATGTAAGTCTTTGGAAAACAGTTTAACAGTTTCTTATAAAATTAAATATGTACCTACCATACAACCCATCCATTTCACTAATAGCTGTTTACTCAAGAAAAATAAAGACATATGTTCAAAGTGGTTTATACCATTGTATATTTATGCCAGCAGTGTTTTGAAAGTTTTGGTTGCCTCATATCCTAACACTTGGGTTTGTCATTTCTTTTTGTGTATGTGAGAGGGGTGGTACTGGGGGTTGAACCAAGGGGCATTCTACCTTTGAGCTACATCCCCAGCCTTTTTTTATTTTTTGTTTTGAAATAGGGTGTCACTAGGTTGCTAAGAGTTTCACTACATTGTTGTCATTTCTTTTAATTTATAACCATTCCAGAGGGAGTATAGTTCCTGTAAGAGAGAAGAGTGGATTGAATATTTGGTGACAGAAGATTGGATTGTGGTAGTATTACACAGGTGTTTCTGGATCTCAAGTACACATGATAAGATTCCCCTTCCTAGCCTCTTGAGTTTGGGTAGGACCATGTGACCAGTTGGCCAGTGTTATAATTTGGATCTTGAACGTCCTCCAAAGGCCCATGTGTTGGAGGATTGGTCCCCAGCCAGTATCTCTTTTGGGAGGTAGTGAAATTTGGGCTAAGTGGGGCCTAGGAGAAGGATGTTATGTCATCGTGAACATAGTGTTGAAGAGGATATTGGGATCCCAATCCCTTTCTTTTTGCTTCCTGGCCACCATGAGAGGATTAGCCCTTTTCTGCCACAGATTCTTGCCATAATGTAAATTTTTACAAACCCAAAGCAACAGGACCAAGTGACCATGGACTGAAACCCCTAGAATTGTGAGCTAAAATTAACCTCTTCCCTTATTAAAGTTGATTGTCTCAGGTGTTTTGTCAAGGTGATGGAAAACACTGAAAATTGGTGCCAAGAGTAGGGTTGTGACTGTGATGCTGTGGCTCATAATCCTTTGCAATTGGTTTTAGGCTAGAAAAAGCCTAGAATGCTATAAGTGAAGCTTAGTGAGTGATTCTAGTAAGAATTTCCAAGCAGAATGCTGATAGAAATGAGAACAGTAAAGGTTATATTTATCAGGTTTCAGATGGAGATAAGGACTCAGTTGGGAATTGGACTAAAGGCCACCTTTTTTAATGGTGGCAAATAATTTGGACACATTATCTCCAGGCCCTGAGACTTTGTGGGAGTCAGAGTTTAAAGGTGATGGACTAATTTATCTGGTGGAAGAAATTTCAAGGCAGCAAAGCATTCAGGCAGTGGCATGAGTATTATTGGCTGCTTTTAGCCAAATTGACTGTGAGAATCAGGAGCAAAGGGAAACAGAGCACAAAAATTTGAAAAATTTACAGTTGGCCAGAAAAGGAGTGTGCTTAAAGGTGCTGCCAAAGAGGTGCAGTTGCTGAAGAGATTGGTGCCATTAAAAACTGAAATAGTAAGCCGGGCGTGGTGGCGCACGCTTGTAATCCCAGTACTTTGGGAGTCAGAGACCGGAGGATCTGGGTTCGTGGCCAGCCTCAGCTCTCTCTCTCTCTCTCTCTCTTTCTCTCTCTCTCTCTCTCTCTCTCTCTCTCTCCCTCCCTCCCTCCCTCCCC
>PVJS01027945.1:0-25863 GCA_004027185.1 Glis glis
CCCCGGTACCGCAAAAAAAAAAAAAAAAAGAAAGACAAATTAGCTGGGCATGGTGGCGCATGACTGTAATACCAGTACTTGGGAGGCTGGGACAGGAGGATCCCAGGTTCAAGGATAGCCTTAGTAACTTAGCAAGGCCCTCAGCAACATAGTGAGACCCTGTTTCAAAATAAATAAAAAGGGCTGAGGATGTAGCTCAGATGTAGAACACTCCTGTATTCAATCCTCAGTAACACAATAAATAAATAAATAACAAATTAAAAATGGACTGGAAGCCATTTCTTATCAGATTAGAAAAAATGAGTAAGTTTGATAATGTCCCCTGTTTGAGAGACTAGAGAAGCCAGCAGTGTCATACATTGCTGGTGGGACTATACATTGGTACAAGATATTTGAGAATATCTTTCTTTTCTTTTTTGGGGGGGGGTACTGGGGATTGAATACAGGAGTGTTCTACCTCTGAGCTACATCCCCAGCCCTTCTTATTCTTTATTTTAAAACAGGATCTCACTAAGTTGCAGAGGACCTCACTATGTTGCTGAGGCTGGCTGTGAACCTGTGATTCTCCTGTCTCAGTCTCCCAAGTACTGGGATTACAAGCATGCGTCACCATGCCTGGCAGAATATCTTTCAATGTTACAAGTGCATGTTCTCTTTGACCCAGCGATCCCACTTCTAAGAATTTATCCTATAGATACTTAGTACTTGAACGAGTCTCTCACTGCAGCGTTATTTATTACAGCAAAAAACTGGGAACAATTCAAGTGTCCATCAACAGGGGACAGGTAAATAAGTTACGGTATGTTCATACAATGGGTGGCTATGCAGCTATTGAAAAAAAAGAGAATGAGGAAGTTCTCTATGTACTAATACAGGAAGATCTCCAAGATTGATTAAATGAAAAAAAAAAGAAAGCAGAATAGTGTGTATAATACCCCCCTTTTTGGTTGAAAGAGAGGGAAATATCTATATGCACTGAGCAAATATCTATACATGCCTGCAATCCCAGTACTTGTGAGGCGAGGTAGGAGGATCGCAAGCCTCAGAAACTTAATGAGACCCTATTTCAAAATAAAAAATATCCGAGTGTGGTGGCTCATACCTGTTATCCTAGTACTTGGCAGGCTGTGACAGGAGTATCTCAGGTTTAAGACCAGCCTCAGCAACTTAGCAAGACTCTCAACAATCTAGTGAGACTCTGTTTCAAAACAAAACAAAAAGGGCTGGGGGTATAGCTCACAGGTATAGAACACCCCTGGGTTTGATCCCCAGTAACACACACACGCACACACACACACACACACACACACACACACACACACACCAAAGAAAGATGTCCAAGAAAGTAATAAAATTGATTATATGTTGGTTGAAGGGTGGGAACTTAGCGGTTGGGATAAAGGATGCAGAGATGGGAGGATCACTTTCCTTTGTATTCTTTTTTTTTTTTTTGCGGTACCAGGGATTGAACCCAGGGGCATTCTACCTCTGAGCTACACCCCAGCCCATTTTTTATTCTTTATTTTGGAACAGGGTCTCACTAAGTTGAGGAGGGCCTCACTAAGTAGCCGAGGCTGGCCGCGAACCCAGATCCTCCTGTCTCAGCCTCCCAAGTACTGGGATTACAAGCGTGCGCCGTCACACTCGGCTCCTTTGTATTCTTTTCTCATGTTTTGAGTCATATGAATGCATTACCTAGTCAACACATTTAAAAAGACAAAAAAATAAATAAAGAGAAAAAAGAAGTAGAATGCCTCTACCTAGGCCTGGGGGTTCTGGGATCTTTGCAAGTGGCCGGGCAAAAATGATTTTACCTGGCTGCTTCTTCTGTCGTTTTCTTCCCTTTTTCTTGCCGAGTTCTCCTAAGACCCGGATTCCAGTAAAGTGCTGCTGTTCCAAATCACGCATCAAGAGCATGGACTAGGAAATCATACCAAGGTGCTGTGTGACCTTGGCACAGCACTGCATCTCTCTGAGCCTCAGGAAAATGGTAATCTTAGTACCTACTTCCAAGGGTTGTGGCGAGGCGCAAGTGAGAAAACTCATAGGAAGTGCCTAACACAGATCCCGAGACATGATAAATGCCACACTGTATAAATGCACCTGACTCACTTCATATTCTTTGCCACTATTTTTATTGGATTGCTGCTCTTTGTCTTATTGATTTATAGAAGCTCTTTATAGATTCCAAAGATTGAAATATGTGTTGCAAGCTGGCAGCGCCTTGAAAGGTAACAGGGACACAATAAATGACAGTTTGTAGAAATCATTCTATCTCTTTGATTCTTTTACTTCCACACCATGCAGGCATCCCCCATTCAAGACCCAGGGCTCATCTGGACAGCCCCAAGGAGGGGAGCCTCTACTTACTAGCCTCGTGTCTCCATGTCTCTCTGCTAGTCTCCCCTGGGCTATCAGATTGTCACTGTCTGAGGCACCTCCAGCTGAGGCTCTCAGAACAAATGCTCCCCTCTACTCACCTATAAGAAATGAGTTCCTCAAGCCGGGCATGGTGTAGCACGCTTGTAATCCCAGTACTTGGGAGGCTGAGACAGGAGGATCACAGGTTCACGGCCAGCCCCAGCTACTTAGGCCTTCTACAACTTAGTGAGACCCTGTTTCAAAATAAAGAATAAAAAATAGGGGCTGAAGTTGTAGCTAGGAGGTAGAATGCCCCTGGGTTCCATCCCCAGTACAGAAAAAAAAAAGAAAGAAAGAAAGAAATGAGTTCCTCAATCCAGGTGTGGTGGCACACACCTATAATCCTAGTACTCGGGAGGCTGAAACAGGAGGATCACAGGTTCAAGGTTAGCCTTGGCAGTTTAGACCCTCAGCAATTTAACGAGATGCTGTTTCAAAATAAAAATAAAAGGGGCTGGGGGTGTAGCTGGTAGGTAGAATGCCCCTGGGTTCAATCCCTGATACTGAAAAAAAAACAAAAACAAAAAAGAAAGAAAGAAATGAACTCTTCAATGAGTATTTGAAAGGCCTCCCTGGGAAGCTAAAGTCCCCCCAGGGGAGAGAGGCTCCTGGTGGGCAGGTCTGATGGGGTAGACAAGACACTGGGTTGCGGAATACCCACCATGGGTCCCCTCCCCCATCCTTGGACACTTGGTGCTCACTTGCTGAAAGCAAACGCGACTCCCCTGGGCCCGCTTCCATGCATCTTTCTCTGGGGAATTGGTCCGCCCTGCAGTTCTGGAGGCTCCAGAAACCTTCCTCAGCGCATCTGGAATATATATTTGCTTTAATGGTGATTGCCAAGGCTGGGCCTGCTGGTTTTCTGTTTCTTCTGCTCAGCCATGGAGCCTGGGACTGGTCCCTAAGGATGGGGGACACCCAGGGGATACTGTCAAGGCACGTGACAGGGAGTGACAGCCCCATCTGGACCTGCTCCTCCAAGAGCAGCCTTGATGAGAGCCAGCAGCAGTTAAGACTGAGTCTGTGAAGGCCTCAGGCTCCTCCCAACTTTCCAGAAAGGCCCCTGATTACCCCGCAACCTGTCCAATCCCAGAGTCTGGTGCAGCAGAAAGATGAAATCAAACGGATACATGATCAAATTTCCAACTCTCCTGTTTAATAGCTGTGTGACCTTGGACAAATAACACAACCTCTCCAAGCCTCACTTTTTTCATCTATTAAAGTAAAAATATTTGTGTCTTCCTGTCTCGCTTCTAAAGGTGTTTGAGAAGCTCTACAGGCAATGGAATTTGGTGGTTTTTAATAGAGGAAAAAAGACTATGGAGAAAAGGGATAAAAACATAAGACAAAGGCGGGATGCGGTTAGTTTGTGAAATGCACCTCCATGAGATTCTGTTGCAAGGGGTGGCCTCAGCGATTTCATCCCTGAGTTTCCTCCCAGCCCAAGTAAAGAAGGAAATGCAAAGAGCTATAAAATCTCCAGGGTCTATTAAAAATAGGCCCACAGCTCAACGAGAAGTGAGTTTTTCTGGGCCCTGAAGTCAGAGAAAAAATTCTTCCCTGGATCTTGCTAAAGGAGCAAGGGATGGGGTGGGAGATAGAGGGTGGGGGAATGAACGCACAGTGGGCCCTTCTCCTAGATGGGGGTGATTCTATCTCCTAAGGTCTTTGTGATCCCCAGAAGGGGATCGAACAGAACTTACAGGCGTTCAAGCTTTCAGCTCTTCCACCATTCAGCAGACACTTATTGAATACCTACTATGCACCAGACTCTGGGTTGGGCACATGTGGGACTCCCCCAACCCTAGATGAGGTCTGCCATGCTGCTCCCAGTTCCTTGGGTCTCACGGAGCTTGGTGGAGCTCCCCTCCACCTTCCCCCTGCCAGCCACCCCTCTATGTCTCAGGGCTCAGTCTCTTCCCCAGCTCAGCCCTAAAGTCCAGGGAGCCACGCCACTGTGGCTTCCCCTCACTCCCCACATAGCTCCAGGCTGCTCCCTCCGACCACCACATTCATGGAGCCTGGCCACGTGCAAAAGCACAATTAATATTCTGCTCAGTCTCCCACAGCCCCGCTGTCTATTGGGAGAAGATGGAAACCAGATTTGCAGCCGCACGCGCTGGCATGGACACGCACTGAGAAGTGGCCCGCCCCTAGGTGTGAGCTGGCACTTTCTCCTTCACACACACGCACAGAGGACAGGACCCCCCAATTAGGTCCACACCTCTACTACTGGTCATCTTCCCTGGGTGTGTGCACAGGGTCACCTGGCCTGTGTGCTCAGCTCCTAGCTGATCTCAGCCCGGAGGACGCAGGGGATCCTAGCGTGCAGAGGGCCATGTTTGCATTCTGGGCAAAGGGAGACCAAGTCAGAGTTTCAGAGCTGGTGGGACAGAATCTAAGAGCCTCTCCTGTCTAAAATGCTCGTCTGGCAGGGAAGACTCAGAGACCCTGGCTTACCCTTGACTTTTAACACTCCGCACTGAACCGAATGGGGACTGGTTGGGTTTTTAGCAAAGCCTTTGATTTGAAGGCTCCATGCTGCTTCCCTGCTCCTTGGAGACAAGCCACTTCAGCCCCACCAGCCTCAGGGGTTGGGGAAACCAAGGCATGGGAGTCAAGGCATGGCAGGTGCTGTAGATGGCAGACAGAGTTGGGCCTCCAACTTTCCATGCCTCTGCCCTTCCTCTTAGGTTTTTGCTCTGCCAGCCGGAGGTGGAGCAGGATGCGCAGGGAGTATCCCCAGCGAGGACTCAAGGCAGGAGGAAAGAAGTGGCTCTGTTGATTTTTCTGCCATTGCTTTCTACTGAGCCAGCACAGGGGACGCAGGATTCAGGATGCCTGAGTGCGGATGTCTTTGAGGGATGGAGCCGGTGGCCTGGGCTATGGAAGCATCTAAAGCAAAACTGGTGCAGGTGATTCAAGCTGGAAGAAAGAAGGGTGAATTGAGAGCAGGAGAGCAAGCAGGAAGCTGGTGGGGCGTTCCCCAGGCAGCAAGCAGACAGGGCCAAGGGGCGGGCCTGCCTCCAGCCCAAAGATGGGACAGTGGAGCAGAAATTCAGGGAAAAAGAAGCTAAACCAATTACCAGGAAAAGGAGCTGGAAGGGAGGCAAGTGTTTTCTTAGTCCTTAAGGAACTTCAGTCTTCAGAGAATTTAAAGAGGAAAAAAAGCTAGCGTTCAGGCCTTTCTCCAAGGCAGGGTGGCCGGTGAATCACTCGCTGTGAGGACAGTCCTGGAAGGCCTCCCCTCTGCTCCTGCCTCTCCCCAGTGAGCAAACCCAGTTCATCTGGGGTAAGCGAAAGGGGCCCTTGGTTCAAAGGCTGAGGCCCGGCTCCCAGTCCTAGCTGCTTCCAGAAGCCGGGTGACCCAGGGCAAGCCACCGTAGCCCCGGCCCCAGTTTCCTAGAGATGAAAAGCAGGTACGTCCCTGAGCCTCGGTTCTCTCATTTGCAGATGGAGTACTGACGATATTGTGTTCCCTGAATATAAGATGCTATCGATTATATGACGTGCCCATTATTTTCTATAAATTAAGGGGGGGAACCCGCATTCCAGTAAATTTCATTAGAATTCCATGACACATTCATTCCATTAGAATTCTAAGACACATTCAGACTTCAGAGGTGTTAAAATGTACAAAGAAATGTGTATCTTAGAATCAGTGAACAACGATACCTTCTTACGAGCTTGTTCCAAGAATTAAATGAGATAATGTGAGTAAAGTATTTAGTGCCTGGCACAAAGGACGTCCTCGATAAACAATAAACGTCAGGTATTTTTATGGTTCAGGCCAGAGTGGGGAGGGGACCACAGGCTGAGGGGGTGGAGAGGAGAACACTGTGGTGAGTGACAGGCTGTCAGAAGCCCACCCCCACCCTCCTGGCAGGGTGCCACCCCAGCGGGGGGCACAGGGAAAGCAGCCCATTTTAGGGAGCCATAAGAGAACAAAGGGCTCCGTCTGCACCCCGGAAGTCAGCCTAATCTCCAGGATGAATATGTTTTCATTTCTCAGTAGTTCCTGTTAAACTCTGCCAAAGCGTTTTTCCTTTACAATCCAGGCAAACAAGGCGGGTTTACTTTGGGCGACCTTCTCGCCACCACCCGAGGACTGCCCGCCTCATGTAAACACCGCCCTGTACCCTCCCGGAGGCTCGGGGCAGGAGCCCGGGTACAACACCTGCCCCCAGCCCCTCAGGCTCTGTCCAGGCCAGGACACGGCCCAAAGACGCTTGGCGAGGACAGGACCCTGGGGCATCAGCACCTCTCCATTTTATAGATGTGGAAACTGGGATTCAGAGAAGGCCACTGACACAGGTGTCAGTGTTTGACGGTCCCCAGCCAAGCCCCCCATCCCAGCACACACATACATACACACACCATCTCTGCTCAGGGCTCAGCCTGGCAGGAGCCTCTCTCTACCTGACCTTCAGTATCTGGGACAGGCAGGAAGCTTATCTCTGCCCCTTCCTCCTGTCTGTTACTGACTGTGCCAGGATGTCTTCATGCACCTTTTGCTTCACAGCTGGAGTAACTGCTACAGGAGGGGCTACGACCCCGCTTTCCTGACCCAGAGTGTTTGGGGGTGTGGAGGTGGTGTTTGCAGAACCAGCCTTGGCCTCTGTCCCTTGATGACTTCAGCTGTAGAGAAGGGGCCTCAGAACGCCTGGTTGCAGGACAGGCCCACAGACTGGCAGGGAGGGAGGAAACCCTCTCTGTTGGGTCAGACCCAGTGAGCCATGTCATTCCATCTCCTGGAAAATGTTGAAGAGATAAGATAGGGCTGCTGGTGTAGCTCAGTACAAGAGCATTTGCCTAGATGTGCAAGGCCCTGGGTTCCATCCCCAGCCCCACAGAAAAAAAATAAAAAAGAGCCAGGCATGGTGGCGCACACTTGTAATCCCAGTACTTGGGAGGCTGAGACAGGAGGATCACAAGTTCGCAGCTAGCCTCAGCTACTTAGTGAGGCCCTCCGCAACTTAGTGAGACCCTGTCTCAAAATAAAGAATAAAAAATAGGGCTGGGGTGGAGCTCAAAGGTAGAATGTCCCTGGGTTCTATCCCCAGTACCGCAAAAAAAAAAAAAAAGAAAAGAAAAGAGAGACAAAATAGAAGAGTCGTGTTGCTGACCACAGCCTAGAGAAGGCTTCAGAGGGAACCTACACAATCCTGGTCAGCACATGCACAGAATAGAGCCCTGGCCTCTGCATGACTATCAGGACTGGTTTGTGTAGGGGACTGGGTTTCATGTCCATCCTGACACTCCGGTGCCATAGCTGCCCTCCTATTCAAGCCTTTCTCTCTCTCTCTCTCTACTACATTTCTACATGCTGTTCCCTTTGCCTGGAATACTTTTCCCTCCATTTTGCCCCATAAATGACCCCTGTTCATGATTCAGTGGTCAGCTCATACATGACTTGTTCAGAGAGGCCTGCCTTTCCCACAGTCTCATCCCACTATTGTATTTCTTCATAGTCCTTATCACTGTCTAAAATTATGCTCTCCATATTTTCCTCCACCCACCCACTTCTTCCCTCCCTCATTCCGTCTGGGCTTGGATGTGAGTCGTTTTGGTTTTTTTTTTTTTTTTTTGGTACTGGGGATTGAACCCAGGGTCATTCTACCTCCGAGCTACATCCCCAGCCCTTTTATTTTTTTATTTTGAAACAGGGTCTTGCTAAGTTGCTGAGGCTAGCCTTGAACCTGCACTCCTTCTGTCTCAGCTTCCCAAGTACTGGGATTACAGGTGTGTGCCATGACGCCCGGCTAGGACATAAGTTCTTAATCACTGCACCTCCAGGGCCTGGGGTAGGGACTGTTCATAGTAGATGCTCAATAATACTCACAGAATGTCTGAATACATTTCCTGGCATCTTCATCTCAGCTGGACTTTGCCATCTCCTTCATTCCAGAAAAGAAAATGCTCATGCTCTTCCTTTGTGCCCAGCTCTGCCTTGCCTATTCTCTCTCTGTCTCTCTCTCTGTGTCTCTCTCTTTCTGTCTCTCTCTCCTCTCTCTCTCTCTCTCTCTCTCTCTCTCTCTCTGGCCACCCCCTCCGGCTACCTCTTCCCCTAGGACTTCTTGTGGGAGATCCTGCCTCTTAGACTTCACGGGAGGTGCCGGAACCAGAATATCTCCCCAGGATTATTTTCAATGGCTTCCTGGGGTGTTCACCTGGGTAAGAATAAGGAAAGACAGGACACTCTAATCCTACTTATCTAAAACTATATAATCTTCCCCAATCATTTAAATGGTACCTGTGTCTCTAATTACAGAGCAGGCTGGGGGGAACACAGGCACAATTTCCAGTCAACCTCAGGCAGAGGGGCACTTTTGTTCTTCCTGGGGGCCTTCAAGGACTCCAGCTTAGGAACCAGGACTCCAGACACCTGCTGCCTCAAGCTCACCCATGACAGACTAGCTCTTTCACCCAGTCGGTGACCACTCCTCTTACCCTGAGAGGTGTCAGCCACATTCTCGGGGGGGGGGGTCCTCAGTGATGTATTTGGGGAAAATACCCGTGGCCCCAACCCCCTAATTCTACCTCCACCTTTTTGTCTCTCCCTGTCTTTCTGTGTTGGGGGTTGAACCCAGGACCTTGCCTGGTTCCTGAGAGTGAACTGATGTCTTTTGGGCCCAGCTTAGCTTCTCAGCGTTGCTTTGCTGGTGAACTGGAGCATGGCTGTAATCCCAGCTTCTCAGGAGCAAACTCTGTACGAGGCCTGGAAGCTAACAGTCCCGTGACAGCCGAGAGGGTCAGAACTTCACTGTCCAGAACTGTGTCAGCTGGGTCAGGAGATGGGAGGAAAGCCACCTGCCTGCCTGCCTCCGGCTCACAAACAATGACTGTCACAGGCCTTTCTCCCATCTTGGCACCAAGAGAGCAATTTTTGCGGTACTCATGGCTTAGCTGCTATGACATCTATACTTCTTAAAGGCCTTTGGTTCCTGGGCTCATTACCCAAACAAGGAGGACACACTTAATCCTATTAATGCCTCCTGGGCAGGAAGCAGTGTGCCCAGCCCTCCGAGGGCGAGGGCGTGCCTTTCTGAACCCCTTCCATTTGCTCAGGTGCTTGATGACTGTTTACCGGACCTTTCAAGAGATTAAGTTGTAGGCAGGAGCAGGACACTTAGGGAATGGATCCAGGGGCCTGGGAACGTCAGGTGCCTGTGGAGTGTGCAGCCAGCCAGCATGCGGGCTCACCCACACGCCACAGCCCAGTCACCAGCGTCCTGCTCTTCAGAACCCCTGGGCGGAGGCTGATGATCCAGGAGAAGGGAGGTATTCGCCTCATCTTCTGCTGTTCTCACAGTCCTTCCACACACGGGGAAGCTGGCTACAATTCCTGCCCTGAGGAGTCTCTGGGTCCAGTGGAGTCACAGACACATGAACCAACAAGGACTATATCACACAAGACTGGAAATGATGGAAGAAAGCACACAGTATCCTGTGCATGTACAGGGGGAGCAACTGCTCCAGTGGAGGGTTTCAGGGAAGGCTTCCTGGAGGAGGAAGAGTGAGAGAGTTAAAAAGCTGAAAATCTCCCCATAGAGGAGCCTGTGAAATGGAGTTCCCTGCAGGGTGTAGTGGCACACACCTGTAATCCCAGTATTTGGGAGGCTGAGACGGGAGGATCACAGGTTCAAGTCCAGCCTCAGCAATTTAGCCAATTACTCATCAACTTAGTGAGACACTGTTTCAAAATAAAATTAAAAATAAAAAGGGCTGAGGGTGTAGATTGGAGGTAGAGTGCCCCTGGGTTCAATCCACAGAAGAACGAAAGGAAGGAAGGGAGGGAGGGAGGGAGGGAGACAGAGAGAGAGAGAGAGAGAGAGAGAGAAAGAAAGAAGGAAAGAAAGAAAGAAAGAAAGAAAGAAAGAAAGAAAGAAAGAAAGAAAGAAAGAAAGGGGAAGGAAGGAAGGAAGGAAGGGAGGGAGATGGAGTTCCCTGACTTTGGGTTTGGTTCAGGCCTTAGCCTGAGGCTGAAAGAATGGAAATTGCTCCCTCAACAAGTTTTGGGCTCGTGGTTAGTAAAGTTTTCAGAAGATGCCAATGTCCCAGGACATCTCTGCTTTAAGTCCCTTCCTTGAGCGGTCAGAGAACAGAATGGACTAGCTTGTGGAGTGTCACTTTAAAAGAGGAGGGACGAATCATAAAGCCACGCCCTCTTCTCATTAATATTGAGTACGTGAATATTAATGTGGGGGCGTGGCGCCTGGGCAAGCTAGGCTAACCAGCCCGGGGTTCCCGGTTTCACTGAGAGGAAAGTGACAGAAGCCGTGCAGAGGGAGACGCCGAGAGAGCGCAGCGCCTGCAGCCACCCAGTCTCGGGGGAGCGCTCAGCTCCCCCGCCCGGTCCGGGGGGCTCCGCCAGCCGTCAGCCCCACCCCCGGGCTCCCCATGGAAGGCAGCTGTGCCCCAGGAGGAGCAGGAGGAGGAGTCGGCTAAATGCCCACGGTGCGCCCGGGGCCCCCGAGCCCGGCCCGCTCCGCGCCTCTGCCCTAGCCCCCGCGCCCCCGACCCGGGCCGCGCCGCCTCCGCCCTGGAGTGAGGGAGCCCAGCCCAAGGGGTCCCCCGAGCTGGCCGCGATGGACGCGGTCTTGGAGCCCTTCCCGGCCGACAGGCTGTTCCCTGGATCCAGCTTCCTGGACTTGGGGGATCTGAACGAGTCGGATTTCCTCAACAATGCGGTAAGATAAAGGGTCTCCTTCCCGGTTGCACAATTCGGCACCCCTGGTCGCGGCGCGCTGGGGCCCCCAGAAAGACCGGACTGCCCATCATCTGGGCGGGAGCGGGAGAGGGGGCTCGGGGCAGGGTCTCCTGGAGGGACGCGTGCTTAGAGCTCTGAGGTTGGTGACTAGGTCGGTCGACACCTCCCTCAGACCCGGAGCCTGGACCCGAGGCTGGGAGCTTGGGCCAGGGCGCGCCGCTCCGGGGGCTCTGTCGGTGCATGCATTGGCCTCCGCCTTCTAAGAGAAGCGGCCATGGAGGAGCGGGGCCATCGGATCCTCAATGTGAGCTCAAGAGACACCCATTCTGCCCCTCGCCCACCCCAAGGTTCTGGGGCCAAGTCGGGCGCAAAGTGGTGGAGCCCTTCCTGCACCCCCGTTAGGGCCTCGGTGGCTCGGCGGCTGGATCTCCGCTGGGGGGCGCACAGGGGAGCGTTCAGAGGGCCACAGACCCGCCGCTCCTAGGGGGTCAGCGCCAGACCCACCCCAGAAACTTAGGGGTGCTGTCCCGACCGCCCGAGAGAGTCAGGCCCCAGACCTCCCAGAGAGCGACCTGCATGAGGCTCAGGGCGTCTGGGCAGCACCGGGCGATGTCTCAGCAGGGAGTCCTTTCTCTCCCTCCATCTCTGTGTCTCTAGGTCCTGCTGTCTCTCAGTTCCTCTTGTCTCTCCTCGTGTCTCTGCTGACTTTGTATCTCTCCCTGTGACTGTCTCTGTTCCTGGGCTTGTCTTTCTCCTCTTTTTCTTCCCCTCCCTCCCTAAGGAAACGTGGCTCTCTCTCTTTTTTTTTTCTCCCTCCCTTCCTCTCTCAGGCTCTGCCCTAAGGCCTTGATGGGGGAGGGGCATGGACGCCATAAGGGAAGAAATATTTGGGTTCAAAAAGCCTTGTCCCTAAGAAACGTGGGCTGCTTGGGGAGTCTAATGGAAGCTCCATGCAATGAACCACCAATTGTAACACCCCCCACACTCACACACACACCCTGGTCAAGCATCCATGAGGGTCTTCACCTGCAAGCCTCTACCTCCAGGGACTAAGATCAACTTGGCCAGCAACAGCCAAGTGCTTGGAGGACGCGGGCATCTCACACTTCCCAGGCAGCTAGATTGCTGTGGGCACACCATTCAAGGGACAGGAACCTGAGTCAGGGAGACATGGTCTCTCTTAAGGAGCACATCCAGGCACCCGCTTTCTGAGGAAGGCCCCTGATCCCAGTCAGACAGACAGTCCAGGGATGAGAAGAGGGCTTGCATTGGAGCAGAGAGAACTGGGGTCTAGCCTTGGTTCTACTTCCTCTATGAGCCTGCACCATGCCTCCATCTTGCCTCCCCAGGCCTTAATTTCCTTGTCTGTAAAATGGGGAAAGGTTGGATCAAGTCCTTTGAAGGAAGTTTCTGGCACAGCTCCTAGGAATAAGGCAGCAAGGTTCTGGGGAATCTTGGAGCTCGTGAAAGATTGTGGTCAGAGGGAAGGGGGCTTTCGTGAGCTCAGACCCTCATGGTCAAGGGGCACAATAGGGCCCCTGCGAGCTTCCCTCAGTCCTTGGCTGCTCTGAGCTTGGCTTTCTTCTGAATGAACTCTGCTGCCCGCCCGCCTGCAGCCTCCTCCTGCTGCTCCATTCAGCCCTGCATCCCCAGCTGCTCCTCTGGGCCCTGGTCCAGCGCAGGAAAGGAGCCTGGATGAGATCAGCCCCCAGGGAGGGGGAGCCCTGCTGGGGATGCTCTTGCCCTCCAGCCTGGGCAAGGCCAGGTGAGGCGGGGGAGAGGGAAGGGTGTCTAGAGGACAGAGCACCATCTCCTGGGCTAGGAAGCGGGACATTTGGGTCTGGCTGTGTTTCTGCCACCAGCCAGCTGGGCCATTGAGACAAGTGACTTTTCTTCTGGGCCTTGGTTTCCTCACCTGAAAAAATGGGGATATCAGAACGTTGCCTATGGCATTGTTGTAGAGATTTGGAGAAAAACTTAATGGAAAGATTAACGTAGCATAAGGCCTGGCGTGTAAAAGACCACAGCTGACTTGTTCCAGAGACTGGATAGGGGTGACAGTGAGAGCCATTCCACCAGGAGTTGCTGTGCAACCTTGAGCAAGTCACGTTCCTTCTCTGTGTCTTCCATTTCCATTTCCCTTCCAATGGGGATCCCATAGCAACTCCACCTCGACTCCTTCTTCATCCTGCAGGAGGATAGCAAAATGTTTCCCATTTCCCAGGTGAGGATGGGAAGGGTTGATGTCTGTCTGGAAAATGCAGAGGTGTCTTCACTAGCCTTCTTAAAAATCCAGACACAGGCCATTAAGTCATGTGGGAAACCTATGTGCTCTGTCGCTCCCCACGCAGAGAGCGCAATGTATGCTCGCCTGGACACAACTCTGTAAGAGGCACACATGCACTTGGGCAGACAGGAGACTGAGGGCGCGAAGCTGAGGCAGGTGTGTGTGCAGGTGGCTGAAGTGCTTTGTCTTTTCTTCTTTGAGACCTTCATGTTGCTGCAATCCTGTTGATGCCATTCTCAATGACACCCCTCGGAAGCACTGCCCTTCCTGCCTGATGTGGGGGTTCTCCTCCCTGCCCCTGCCCTCTCTCCCACAGTTCCTGATGTGGCTGGCCTTGAGCCCTCTTTGTGTGTACCTGTGATCAATCCTTCAGCCCCTTTGCATGCATGAGAGAGGGTCTAGGCTCAGAGGGCTGGGACAAAGAATCAGAGAGGGTCATGGCTCTAGAAAGAGACACCAGGTCTATTCTGTGCATGTCTTACCTCCTTCTTCTGGCCAAGGGATGGCTGGCTTTTCTAGAGGGAGCTGGCTTGGGATCCCAGAGGAGCCCCAGCTGGAGGGGTGTGGGCAAGAGGAGGAAGAGGAAGAAGAGTTCTGTTGTCTCAGAGGGGCGCAGCAGGAAGCAGCAAGGATGTTTGCCCAGCACACTCACTCACCTCCCAGCTGGGGAGGCCAGATGTGGGAACAAGGACCCAGGGACCTATGCTGATCACTGCTCCCCACATCCCCAGCCTGGCTTCTCCTGAGCGAACTGGGAAAGCAGAGAGCCACCCCCACCCCCAGCCGCTGGAGGATTTAGGGAGATTAGAGAAGTATGTGTGTTTGGATGTGCCTATGTGGGTGGGCCTTTTACAGCCCTCAAAAGGGGAGGTGTGTGTGTGTGTGTGTGTGTGTGTGTGTGTGTTTCTTTAAATTCTCACAACAGGAAAGAGCACAGAAGAGCCAAGCCACTCTGATCTCAAAGTAGAATTTACAAGAAAAGAATGGATGAAGAAAAACTAATGGAGAAGCCCAGTTCTTGGGGCTCTTATTCAGAAAGGGAGACTTCCCCAGACACTCCTCCACCAAAACACTGAGTTTGGGGTGGGGGTGGGGTGTGTTTTGTGTCTGCTTCCCCTTGAGGAACAAGCTCCTGGAGGGCAGGGGCTTTGTTTGTTGTACTCACAGTTCTATACCCCAGCCTAGCACAGTGCTTACTAGGATAAGCTGCACCCATGGATGGGTGGATGGATGGATGGATGGATGGATGGATGGATGGATGGGGTCCAGGCCAGACTCCACATTTTTCAGGGAGGAGGGAACAGGGTGCAGAAGTACATCTGCTCCCAGTCATCAGCCCCCACTGTCTGCGATCTGGGACATGTTCTCTGTGGTTTCTAGAGAGCTGCCATTGCCTTGAGCCACCCCAGGCTATGGCACAAACCCTACATAAAGCTCCTGATCTTGGACAGTCTAGAGCTGACTGACCCATAGAGGATTTGAATTTGTGGCTCAGACCTTACTACTGAGTGTGGCTCCAGGGCTTCCATCCTCCTCCATTTCTTCTTCAGATTGCTCTAGGACTCTCAGATCCACACTCACCCAACTTAAAATTAGGCCTTTCCCAGTCCTGCCTCAAGCTCTTTACACATGCTGTTCTGCCATCTGAAATGCCCCCCCCTTCACCCCATCTCAGCCTCCTGGTCTCAGCTCAGATGTCACCTCTTTAGAGCAGCCTCCCCAACCACCTCAAGTGGGACCCCCAGTTATTTTCCACTTCAGTCCTTTGATTTCTTCATAGCCCTTATCCCAGTTTGCAGCTATTTTATTGACTTATTGTCTATTTCCTCCAGGAGAAAGTAAGTTCCATAAGAGCAGAGACCATGTCAATTTCATGCATCACCAAAGACCTAGCATAGTATCATAGCATAAAATAGGTGCCAGATATAGTAAAACCCCACTGTAATGCAATAAGCCAAGTCCACAATTTGCAAATTGTGTAAAACATGAGTTATGTTTCTGTAGATTTGATGAAAAGCAATGTGTTTCAGGTGATCTATCACTAAGAGCACAAAAGTCAAGGCTGTAGCCCCTTACACACCGCAGGCCAACCTGAGAGGCCCCGGAGCATGGGGCAGCTGCTGCTTCCCCATCCCCACAGAGATAAGAGGTTGGCCCACTTTTGTTTGAGATGGGGCCTGGGCACAGGGCAGGAGCCAAGTTTGGGTCACATTGTAGAGGACTTTGCTCTATTTAAGGATTTACTGTATTTGCAAAGAAAATAACTTCAGACTGGGGCAACCCCTATAAGGAAAGGGGAAATTGTTAAAACAACAAAACAGACCTGAGAGTTTGAGAAGTATACTGACAATTCCAGAAGGGACCCCAGGGTCTTTAGGGTCCTGATCTGCCCAACCCTGAGGGTGGTGGGGACACTGGGCCCCATAGAAGTGCTGACTATTCCCCAATCTGTTGTGAGGTCCCACCACCACCACCTCCCTGGACCAGCTCAGGGTCCTTGCTCATTCATTAATATGCACATCCATTTCTCCAACAACTGGCCACTGAAGGGGCACCTGTGCAGGTGCCAGGGTCACCTGGTTGAAGAAGCACACCTTGTGCCACTCACATCTGAATGAGAGTCACACAAGGGAAAACAGAGTGTGGACACCATGGTGGGCACCATGATGGAGTAGACGCTGGTGAGGAGGCTGAACAGAGACAGAGGTCACAGAAGGTCTCTCCCAAGTGACCTCCACACCCCCTCCCCAATTTCACCCAGCCCTAGTGGCAAAGGAGTTACCGGAAGGCAGCTCTGCAGACAAGACTGGGGCTACCTCCTTCCTTATGCAAAGGGGCACACTGAGACTTAGGGAGAAGGGACTCATGTTAATTCTGTCCAAGGGCAGGAGTCCTGGGGAGGGAGTTGGGAGAGAGAAACTTCTGGTTTGAGCTTTGCTGTCCAAGGCAAGGGAAGCTTAGGAGATTGGCTAGCAAAAGGGCCCTGCCTTCATCCTCACCCACTTGCATCATCCGGGCACCGTGGATGCCCAGAGCTTGAGGGACAGAGCCAGGGCTCTTGGACAGGCCCCCACATCCCATCCCCCTCCCTCTTCTCATGTATGCCCCTGGAAGCTGCTCCTTAGTCCTTCTGCTGCTCCCAGGACTCCCCGCAGCTCTGTAAAAGTCACTTCCTGCCCCATGTCCTTTCCTCCTGCAAGTCCTGGTACCCAGGCCCGCTCAGAGCATCTCTCTCTAGGACCTGGCTTGCCCTTGAACCTCCCTCAAGAAACCAGCTCCAGATGCTGGAGAACAGGCTGTTCTTCTGGAAGTCTCTGCGCTCCAGGGGGCAGGATAGAAGAGGAAGATTTGGGTGGGGTTTAGTCAAGACCATGAGCATTGCTCTGGCTGGAACTCTGTGTAACCCCTGGAGCAGGCCAGGGAGGCCAAAGTGAGTGGCAGGACCCTGGAGCAGGATTGAGGAAACCGAGGTAGGAATGTCTGGTTCAGGAGAAGCTGGGAGGGACAGGATATGGTCCAGAACTCTGACCCTCAAAGGAAATATGTCAAAGGTATAGATTTCCTTCGAAAGTCAAAGATCCTGATCCTCAGGGCCTAGACACACCATATTATCACCGAGGTCAACCTGACAGCCAGGGCTTGAGTGGGCTTCCCTGGGCCTCCTCCCCAGCTCTCCAGGGACAGAGGCCTCGCTGCTGCGTCCGTAGCCCTTGGCTCTCAGCCCAGAGACCGTTTCACCCATCACAGAGGCTGACACATCTGGGCTGGGATGTGTGGTCCGACACAACAGCTGGACAGCAGCAGTCATTCCCTCCCTACCGCTTCCAACGGAATAAGAAAAATGAACTCAGAGGGGAGTGAGGCAGGCCCTGCAGGCTCTCGCGGAGAGCCAGGAGGCAGCTCCCAGGCAGCCACAGGCCCGAGCCTGCCCTCAGAGGTCCCCCTCGGCCTGCAAGGCCCAAGCCCCTCATCACCACGTTCCTTAACTGGCTGTGTGAGCTGGGGCAAATCACTTCCCCTTTCTTGGGCCTTGGCTTCCTCATTATTGAACTAGACTAAGGGTTCCTTGAAGGTAGGAAATGTCAGTGAATGATTTGGGGCTATTCTCTAGCTACAGCTATAGTGACTGAGAACTCCAGAAATGTTTATTTATTGGATGGATGGATGGATGGATGGATGGATGGATGGATGGGAGAACGAGGGAGGGAGAAGTGGAGAGGGAGGAAGGATGGATTGGAGAGAGATGGATGAATGAGTGGACAGATGGAAGGATGGGTGGAAGGCAGGTGGAGTGGGGATGATGGAGGGATGAATAGGTGAGTGGGTGGACCCTGAAGAAAGGATATTTCTATACTCCCAGCAGTGTAGTGTAGTGGTGTGTGTGTGTGTGTGTGTGTGTGTGTGTGTACTGAACCCAAGAGCATTATTCTATCTCCAAGCTACATCCCAGCCCTATTTTATTTTTTATTTTGAAACAAGATCTCCCTAAGTTAACTCAAACCTGCAATCCTCAAACCTGCTGGCCTCAAACCTGCAATCCTCCTGTCTCAGCCTCCCAAGTACTGGAATTACATGCATACACAACCACACCCGGCTCTTGATGGGTTTTTTTTTTTTTTTGCAGTACTGGGGATTGAACCCAGGGACACTCTACCTCCAAGCTACACCCCCAGCCCTATTTTTTATTCTTTATTTTGTTTTTTGTTTTTTGTTTTTTGTTTTTTTTGCAGTACCGGGGATTGAACCCAGTGTCTCACTAAGTTGCGGAGGGCCTCACTAAGTAGCTGAGGCTGGCGGCGAACCCTGATCCTCCCATCTCAGCCTCCCAAGTACTAGGATTACAAGTGTGCGCCACCACACCAAGCTTTGATGTTTCTTTTTAAAAGGAATATTTTATCCAGGCGTGGTAGCACATGCCTGTAATCTCAGTACTTGGGAGGCTGAGGCAGGAGGATCACAGGTTCAAGGTCAGCCTCAGCTAGTAGTGAGACTCATTAATCTAGCGAGACCCTGTTTCAAAATAAAAATTAAAAAATAGGGCTGGGGGTGTAACTAGGAGGTAGAATGCCTCTGAGTTCCATCCCCAACACCACACACAAAAAAGAAAAGAATATTTTATTCATTCATTCATTCAAGTAGTGAATCTTAACTTAAATCCCACCTCTACCTTTCACTTTATCTTGATGGCCTTTCCTATCATGACATATATTGTGTACTAAAAGAACATTGTATATATATATATATATTGCATATCTCTGAACTATCAGCTATAATAAAACAGTACCTGGGAACTCACTACCTGGCTTAAGAAATAGATGGAGCTCAAGCCAAGTGTTGTGGCTCACGCTTGTAATCCCAGTACTTGGGAGGCTGAGACCAGAGGATCTGGGTTTGCAGCCAGCCTCAGCTACTCAGTGAGGCCCTCCACAACTTAGCAAGACCCTGTTTCAAAATAAAAGAATAAAATTGGGCTGGGGGTCTAGCTCAGAGGTAGAATGCCCCTGAGTTCCATCCCTAGTACCACCAAAAAAAAAAAAAAAAAAAAAAGAAATAGATCGAGCTCTGAATATCTTGGTCCCCCTAAATCACGTGAGTTTGGGCAAGAGTTGAGCAGTAGACCTGAATCCAGCCTGCTCTGGGCAGATTCGAAACAGGAAAGTCCTGAGACTGGCCGCTCACGTCCAGGCCGGACCGAGTAGACAGCAGGTCCCAGGTCGGAAGGCAGGCAGCTGGACAGGCGCCGGGGAGCTGAGCCATCCCGAGGCAGGTGGGGTGGCTCTCAGTGGTCAGTGCTGGCACTGCTCAGCCCAGGGAGCGAGTCCTGGCTCTCACCACCTGTCCTTGTGAGCATGGGCAGGTGCCTTTCCCCCTTCTAACTTATTTTCTTCATGCCTAAAGTAAGGGAGACCTGGGCGTGGTGGCACATGTCTATAATCCCAGTGCTTGGGAGGCTGAGACAGGAGGGTCGCAGGTTTGAGGACAGCCTCAGCAAGACTTTCAGCAAACTAGGGAGACCCTGTTTCAAAACAAAAATTAAAAAGGGCTGGGGGTGTATCTTAGAAGTACAACACCCTTGGGTTCAATCCCCAGTACAACAAAAAGAAACAAAAAGTAAGGATGACCACAAAACATAGCATTCTTATGAGGATTAGAAATTCTCGTAACAGGCCCAGCACAGTGCCTGGTGCACAATACACCCTCTGTAGCCACAGCCACTGCTGCTGCTTTTATTCTGTCATTGTCGTGGCCTGAAAGGAAGGTCCTCAGCACTGGGCTGCCCTTGGAGAGGGTCCCACCTTCTCCAGCCCTGTGCTCAGCCCTGATCTCAAGAATCTTATATTTTCTTATTTGTCTAAGCTCTCTGGAGATGGAAGACTTTTTCTTTGGGTAAAGCCCAAAAAAACTCCAGGGTCCTGCTCAGGGCTCTGTGTCCTGGGCATCAGGAGAAGAATGGCCAGGGAAGGAGCAAGGCTGGGACCTTGGGTGTGGACCCTGTGCACCGAGTGGGTCCTATATTTTGTACCTGGCCCTTTACCAGGTATTGTGGTAGGAGCTGGGAGAGGACAGCAGGACCATGTCTTCAGCAACAGTGTGTTGTGGGGACTTATGAACATGGACTCTAGCCAGACATGGTGGTGCACAACTGTAATCCTAGTACTTGGGAGGCTGAAGGAGGATTGCAGGTTCGAAGCCAGCCTTAGTAACTTAGTAAGGCCCTCCACAACTTAGTGAGACCCTGTTTCAAAATAAAAAATAAAATAGGGTTGGGGGTGTAGATCAGAGGTAGAATGAATGCCCCTGGGTTCAATCCCTAGTACCATGAAAACAACCACAACAATTAACAATCCCAAGCTCTGTGATCAGAGAACCTGGGTTCAAGTGTGGCTAGACCACTTGCAGGCGGAACGAACCTGGGTCAGCTACTTACCTACTCTGAATTTCAGCTTCCTTATCCACTAAGCAAGGTTCTAACAGTACCTGGGTTTTTTTTGGGGGGGTTATTGGGTATTGAACCCAAGGGCATTCTACCTCCAAGCTACACCCCCAGCCCTATTTTATTTTTTATTTAGAAACAGGGTCTCACTAAATTGCTAAGAGCCTCACTACGTTGCTGATGCTGGCTTTGAACCTGCTACCACGCCCGGCTTCAGTACCTGTTTTATCTTCTTTTTTTTTTTTTGTGGTACTGGGGATTGAACCCAGGGGCATTCTACCTCCAAGCTACATCCCCAGACAGATTTTATTTTTTATTTTGAAACAGGGTCTCACTGAGTTGCAGAGGGCCTCATTAAGTTGCTGAGGCTGCTCGCAAACCTGTGATCCTCCTGTCTCAGCCTCCCAAGTATTGGGATTACAGGCGTGCACCACCGCTCCCGGCCTGTTTTAGCTTCTGAAGCTTACATGATATCCTGCATGCAAGGAACTAGAGTGGTGCCTGACACATAACTATTCATTTCATCACTCAGGCATGCTGTATGCCGGCCCTGTGTGAGGTGCTGCAGAAGGCTCAAGGATGAAATATCCTAGATCCTGCCCTCAATAAGGTTGAAGTTAAGCCAAGCACCGTGGTACACACATGTAATCCCAGAGTTTCAGGAGGCTGAGGCAGGAGGATCACAAATACAAGGCCACCCTGGACAATTTAGGGAGACCCTGTCTCAAAATATTTTTTTTTCTACTGGAGATTGTACCTCTGAGCTACACACCCAGCCCTTTTTTGTACTTTTTATTTTGAAACAGGGTCTCGCTAAGTTGCTGAGGGTCTAAGTTGCTGAGACTAGCCTCGAACCTGTGATCCTCCTGTCTCAGCCTCCCAAGTACTGGGATTACCGGCGCCTGACATTGGCTCAAAATAAAATTTAAAAAGGGCTGGCAAAGCACTTGCTTAGCATGTGAGAGGACCTGGATTCAATCCCAAATCCTGCCAAAAAAAAAAAAAAAAAAACAAAGTTACAGCTTAGAAAGAGAGATGGGTGGGCCCCATTTTGCATAGAGTTCAACTGGTGCATGATATTAACCAGTGACCAGCAGCCTGTAGATGCCACGGTGGTAACAAGAGGGGAGGACTCTGAGCTGGGTGACCAGGGCAGGCTTCCTGGACGAAGCAGCATGTGAGTCAGTCCTGGAAGGCTGAGAGGCATTGGAAGGAGATACAGGAATCAGGTTCCAAGCACAGGGGACTGTGAAGCAAAAGCCCCGGGGCAGCGGAGCTCCTGAGAGTGGTTACCCCAACTAGGCTGGAGGGAAAAGATGAGGGGCTTTTGTTGTAGTGTTAAGTTGGGCTCCGTTTATGACAGGCCTTGCCTGCCGTGCTAGGGAGCTGGGAGTTTTCAGCAGGCAAGAGGGAGCCAGTGATAGTTCAGGGCTGGACAAGGCGGTGGTGGCCCCCAGCTCCTCTGAGCTATCTTCTCAGTGCTGGGAGGTCTCGAGTCCATTAGGGGGATCTCAGCCCTCAGCCTATCTGGATGATCAGGGACCACAGGAGACAGAACTGTGGGCTTTCCCGAGGCAGAGCTGACCCCAGGTCCCTTCTCGCCTCTGACTTCACCCCTTGCCTTCAAGCTGGGCCAGGAAGGTTGGTCCCCTCTGCTCTCCCATCAAGCACTCAGTTGCCCGGGGAGGCTGAGGCAACTCCGCCCTTGCACACAGCCTGTCCCTCTCTGGGGCTGGGATCTCCAGCCTGAACTGTGTCCTGCCTCCTGGCCCAACCCCAGAACCCTAACCGGGTTCCCCTACCCTCTCTAATAGCTCAGGACCCTCTGCTATCACACAAAGCATGTCCAGTTAATTCAAGGGGCCCAAAGGATCTGCAGCCCCTTCCTGAGCCCAGCCCAGCCTGGCACCCGACCTCCTGGGCCTTCCAGCCCTCCACTGGGACAGGATGCCCAGAACCCCTCTCATCCTCTCCGCAGAGAAGAGGCCCAGCCCTGCCCTCTGCCGCCCCAGAGCCTTCACCCCTTTCTCTCCAGGGCTGCAAATCAGTTCCACATTTGGGATCTGGCATGCTCTATCCTCCAGAACTCTCCCCTCCCAGTTAGCTGGGGCGCCCATCTCCCTCCACCCTCCACGGTCAGCCCGACCCTCAGCCCGACCCTCAGCCCGACCCTCAGCCCGACCCTCAGCCCGACCAGTGGGGTCTGCAGAAGGGGAAGGGCTACTTCCGAGAGGGAGCAGCATCCCTTCCGAGGACTGAGAGGGAGCAGAAGGGCAACGGACACCAGGCCACCAGGCCGGGAGGGGCAGGGCAGAGGGGGAGGGGCAGAGGCAGAGCCCCAGCAAAGCAGATGAGGGGATGAGGGGTTGGGGGGCGGGGGAAGGAGCGAGGTAGTTCCCAGCTCAGCACATTCCTGAGACATCTGGACGCTGGAAGGGCCCCAGCTGGCCTGCACGCTGTGGCTCCGGCTTCTCCACTCTGTGATGTCAGGACCCAGCACTCCCCGCTCCTCTCAGAGTCCCCTGGCCCGGGGTCCACCTTGAGGCTGAGTGCTGGCACCTCCTCCCTGGCCCCCTGGTCCTCAGTGACCACAGCAGAGTCCCCTGGGATAATGGAGGAAATGCCTGGCCCAGAAGTGGGCCTGGGCTGGGTGATGGGAGACTGACATAGAAGACCAGCACTTGCCTATCTGACTGACTCAGGAAAATTCTTCTTTGGGCTGATGTCAGCCCCTCCCTTGCCCTTGGAAGGACGATAGAGACAAATGAACAACTCTGCAAAGGACCACTTACCTTGAGCCCTGTGATCCTGGACAAGTCCACTCCTATCCCTGGCCCTCTGTCCTCTGAATACCTACATTGAATGAGAGCCTTCTACGTGCCCTGCATTGTTTAAAGCACTTTACAAAAAGTTCTCTCCTTTAATACTCACGGCAACCTGGTGGGATAGATATAAGTACCTCCATTCCACAGCTGAGACTGAGGCTCAGAGAGGTTAAGTAACCTGCCCAAGGCTACATAGCATGTAGCAGAGCCAGGTTAGAACCAGGTCTGACTCCCTTACTGGTAACCACTGAACTGTATTGCCCCTGCAACTAAGAGGAGGCGGATCTAATGGGGCTCTAAAATTGTACTGATTTCTTTTGGCTGTCATGGTGCTCTTCAAGAAGGACAAGGACAGACTTAGTCACACACTGGGTGGGGGTAGAAGGCAGAGGCAGCTGGCTTTGGAGCAGCTGGTGGGTCAGGAATCTTTGGAGGCCCAGAGAAGTCCAGACCCCAGGGGCTGAAGTCGCAGCCTGATCCCCAGCCAAGCCCGGGGGTCCCACACCTTCTCTGAAAGAAGGAAGTAAATAAGGAGAGAGAATACCACTTCTTCCAAAAATAAACCTGAGGACGACTCAGACAGGCTGGGACCGCGAGGAAGCCAGAGGCCCGATGCTGAGTGCACCGAGGAGAGGGATGAGGCCAAGGGAATTCTAGCCAGAGCCAGGCGGTAGGCTCCAGCCCTGAAGGTCTTCCAGCTGGCCAGGGCCCCGAGGGCGGCCCGAGGGTTGGCCCCTGAGCCCTGCTTTTCCGTAGGCCCGGCCTGAGCCTGGAGTGGCTCCTCCAGCGCTGAGTGGGCTCCGTGCTCCTCAGGCAGCTGGTCTGGCTGGGGCTTAAAAACAAAAAGGCCTTGGGAAAGAAAACCTGGAGAATGGGTACAGCAGGCCCCACTAGGGAGGAGCCGAGGGAAGGAGTCCAAGCAAATGGAAACTCTGCCTGGAGCAGGAGCAAACTGGCATGAGTGCAGAATTCAGGACAGTCATTCCTGGAGGCTCTGCCGCAGAAGCAAGGGCCTCAGCCCATTAGCTCACTGGCACATTCCTTCATTCACCCATTCATTCATTCAATCAGTCGGTCAGTCAGCAAACATCTGAGACCTACCCGAGCACACAAGGTTTTGGAGATAATGGACAAGAATTGAACACAGCAGCCAGGCATGGTGGAGCATGCCTGTAATCCCAGTACTTGGGAAGCCAAGACAGGAGGATCGCAGGTTGGAGGCCAGTTTTAGCAACTTAGCGAGACCCTCAGGCACCTAGTGAGAGCCTGTTTCAAAATAAAAAATAAAGAAGGGCTACGGGTGTAGCTCAGAGGTAGAATGCTCCTGGGTTCAATCCCCAGTACCGCAAAAATAATAAGAATTGAACACAAGACAGGCAACATGAGTGGGTCATAAGGAACTTGGACCCTATCCTAAGGCAGTTGGGAGTCATCAGTAGATACTGAGCAGGGGATGGTATGGTCACTTGGGGGTTCTAGAAGGTCCCTCTTGAAGCAACTTGGAGGGGGATCCAACTTCAGGACATGGACTTGCCTCTGTAAGTGGGGTAGTCACACCATTAGTTAGCAAGTCTTTTAAGAGCAGGAATATGGCCTATTCATCTGTAGGCACACAGTAAGTGCTCAGTAAAGACTTATGAATGACGGGTAAGTGAATGCGACAGGTTGCTCTTATTTTCCAGAGGCCCCCAGTGCCAGCCCTGGCACTCGGTTTCCAGTGTCCTGAGCTGTCCCGCAGGGATCCTCTGGCCACTATGTACGGACCAATGTCTCCAGCAGCCAGACCAGGGTCTGCTGTGCCCTCGTTGGAGCCAGTCACAGCTAATCCCAGCCCTGGGCGGCGGCGCCCGCTGCCATGGCTTCCTCCTGCCCAGACAGTGCCTGGCGCCCGCCCGAGGGTTGGGCCACGGCACATGGACCGCCAGGTCAGAAGATGCCAGGGGCTGGCAGAGAACCTGGGGGACCTGTGGCCTGGTCAGGGCAGGGTTACTGGTGTGAGGAGGAGAACTAGAGGCTTAGACTACCAGGGCTAGGGGCTACCGAGCATACACCCTCCCCAGTACCCCATCTGCATACCGGCAGCCTGCGGTGGGTGCCAGCCTGCCCATCCCTCGCTCCTTTCCTTTTCCAGCACACACTGGCACAGGAAAACTCAGTCCCCATATTGGCTGCTCTTCTGGTCCCAGCCCCAGGCAAGCCTGGGACTCCCAAATCTCCCTCACTGGGGCTCACGTGATACTATCATCTCAGGCACGTGGCCTGGCACCATCACAGACCGCATTCAGTTCTGTGATGGTGTGAGATATTGCGTGTGTTCCTGTGAAATTGTGGCCTGACTGCGTGTGAGTCCATGTCTGAGTGACTGCACATGTGTGTGTATGTGCATATTTGTTGTGTTGTTTGTTTCTACAGTGCTGGAGATGGAGCCAGGGCCTCACTCACATGCATACCCGGCAAGTGCTCCACCGCTGAGCCACGCCCCCAGCCCCATGGTGTGAATTTCAATCAGAGTCTGTCTGATCACCTTTGATGAGTGTCCTGGCTGGGTCTGTGCTCATGCCCGACAGTGCCTATGTGAGCCTGTGAGGTTGTGTGTACATGTGAGCACCTGTGCAAGGCTGCACATGGAACTGAGTGTGTCAATCAATGGTGTGAGCATCTTTCATTGTGTGGTGTCAGACAAGCA
>PVJS01027946.1:0-25860 GCA_004027185.1 Glis glis
CTCTCTCTCTCTCTCTCTCTCTCTCTCTCTCTCTCTCTGCTTTCTGGACACCATGAGCTGAGCAGCCTCCCTCCACCACACCCTTCCGCCATGATGTTGTGCCTCGCCTCAGGCCCAGAGCAATGGAGCCGGCCACCCATGGACTGAGACTCTGAAACCGTGAACCAAGATAACCTTCTCCCCTTTTTAAGTTGTTTATGTCAGGTATTTGGTCACAGGCAGGAAAAGCTAACTAATGCAGTAAGCATCTTCCCTGACTCACTGATGAAGAAACGGAGGTTCTGGGGCCAGGCGACTGGCCCGGGTTTACGGAGCCAGCGAGCAACGAGGGAGGGTTTGGATCAAGCCTGTCCCACGCCCAGAAGCCTCAGCTGCAAGGAGAATGTCCTGCTGAGCCAGAAGGTGCTGACTTGGGCTTCCTGCTTGATGTTTCAGTTTCATGCCGTCAGGCATCGTGGCTTGGGGGGAAGAGTGCACCCCCTTTTCTGCAGGCTGCGCAGCCCTTGTTGGTCGGGGCGGCAGACGTGGCCATGGTGGCTGCTGAGCGTTTGCCACCAGAGCCTCTGTGGCACCAGGATAGAAGCCTGGTTCCTGCTTTTCTTCCTCTCCTCTCCAGGGCTGAGAGCAAAGGTGCTGTAAGAATGAAGGGTGAAGGGTGTCCCCGAGTTCCAGGAAGCCCAAGCACCTACTCATTCATTCATTCATGCATTCGTTCACCAAACACGCACAGAGCACCGCTGAGTGCTGGCAAGAAGACCAAAGGACAAACAAGACTCAACTCCACTCCTGGAGACACACGCCATGTGGTAAGTCTGTGTCACTGTGACCCGGGGCATAATTGAGGTGACTGAGGGCTACGGGAGCTGAAAGGAGGGGTGATGGGTTGTTGGGGTGAGGGTTGGGGGATCAGGGAAGACTTTGTCAAAGGCTGTGCCATGAAAAACAACTGAGTGTTCACCAGGCAGAGTAGTGGGAGCCGTGAGGGTGCAGAGGACCAGGACCAGTACTTAGCATCTGCCTTCCAGCACCCCGCACTTCACCTGCTCTGTCTCATCTTCACAGCAGCCCTGCTGGGCAGGCCACAGCATCCCCATTAACAGTGGAGAAGTGAGGATCAGAGAGGCCAAGAGACTTGCCCAAGGTCACACAGCTAGGAATGATGGAACCATGCTGCCACCCAGGGCCAGCTGGCTGCAGGGTTTGTGTTCCTGTTCATATTAGATCCTGCCAGAAAAGACCCGCCAGCAAAGACTCAGGAAGGAAAGAATCTGAAAGTTCAGCAAAGAAAGCTGACGTCTAGAAGAAGTACACCCAGAGATGAAAGGATGTTGGGGCCAGTGGCCATTATCTACCCCGTATCCACGCCCTCTGTGGTGTAGGTCACACTCCTCCTTCAGGAGGTGGAGTCCACTTCCCACCTCAGCTGAAGCACCAGGCACTGACACGAACCAATCTTGGATCTTCCAGCCCTGGTCAAACGGCCAGCTGGATGCAGCCACACAAGAGTGACTCCAGATGACCGCGGCGGTGCAGAGACACGCCACCCAGCTGCTCCCGGCCAGGGCTGCAGAATCGGGAGCAAATAAATGGCGGTCGCTGTTCTAAGTATTAAGATGGCTTGTCACGCAGCCATCGCTACTGAAGTAGTTGGCAGTTGGAGCGAGTCTATAGCTCCGATCTCCCCCGGCCCAGTTTATTCTGGAATCGCCCCCATGGTGAGGGCAGGCGTGCAAATGCTGGGTGAGAATCTGGGGACACGCTGCGTCTCCATCACGGGGACAGCTGGGTCTCCTCCGGAAGCTGGAACCGAACAGCCCTCCTCCTCGGCCGGTGCGTTTGTCTCGCGGCTGTGTCTCTTTCCTGTCCCCTCCATCGCCCGTGGTGGAGACAGCTGCCAAAATAAACTGGGGCAGCCTCCCAGCCAGAGAACGCCAGCCGCCGGGACGCCCGCGCTTCTGTTTGCTGCTCTGTGCAGCAGACCTGTATTGCTATTGCGTAGACTCTTCCCACGGGGGACCCAGGGTCACTAGGGAATGTAGTCTGTCTCAGAGACACCCCATGAACCCTCAGCACACACCAGGAGCATTGTGATGTTATTATGATTATGTGGGTATCATTATTCATGGTGTGCTGGACATGGTTGCATTCCTTCCCGTTGGCCCTCACAATAATACCACCAGATTGGTTCTTTTGTCCCCTTTCAATGGGGCAATCCTGAGGCCTGCAGGGGCTGGGTGATTTGTTAGCGATGGCAAAGCTGGGCTTGGGGCACAGGCCATCCTGCTCCAGAGCTGGAGCTGTTTCCAAGCTGCATGATGCTGCCTTTCTAAGAAAAGAAAGCTAGCAACCAAGAGTCCAGGTGATGAGCACCTACCACCCACAGGGCTTGAGCAGGACTGAGCCATAAACACACATGCAGGAAGCATTTATGTATTGAGAAAGATGACTCTTCACTGGCTTTGCCAGCCAGAGCGCCCTCCCTTTTAGCCTGCGGTAATGCTCCTGCAGGTTTGGCGGAGCCTAGTTCCTCTGCACTCCAAATCATCAGCCCCTCTCTCCCACAAGCCCTGACATTGCTCCCTGTCCTTGGCCACGACCCACAGCAGAAGGAACCTAGAAGGAATGTGTCAGGTGGGCATCCCACCCCTGCATGGCCTGTGCTGAGACCTGGCTTCACAGGAGGGGGGACTCAGAGCTCTCTAAACATCCATGGTGCAGGGAGCACCCCTTGTTGCCAGGCACTGGAGTCTAGGCTCCTCACCTGGGCACATCACTGCCTGAGACTGTCACCCAGCAGAGAGACCAGGTCTGGATTCTGGGGACCTGTAGAAGATGAATACGCCCACAAAATGCTTTGTGTAATTTTAAAAAGGTGGAAAGAGACCTCAAGGGGGAAATCTGTTTAACTTTCATACATCAACTTTGCCAATGGTTTCGGATCATTGTAATTTTGGATTATTTATGAGAGCGGATCACCATCGTCATCTCAGTGCAAGGTCTTTGCTTCAGTCAGTATTCTCACCACTGTTATCCAAACACCTGACATGCACAGCTTAGAGGAAGAAAGAATTATTTGCTTATAGACCTGGAGATTTCAGTCCATATATATAGTCGATTTTATGCCGGCTGCCAAGCAGGAGCCGGGGCTGCAGGTCCTTAGGGCATGATGACAGGGAGCAGAGAGAGAGAAGAGTGAGAGCTTGTGTCAGCTCATGGAGGCAGGGGAAGAGAAGAGCAGGAGGCTGCAGCAGCCAGCCCAGGAAAACCCTGTCAGGGATGCTTCCCCGGCAACCAAGTCCTGCCTCCAAAAGGGCTGCCTCCAGCCCATGAGATCTGGGGGACATTTTAAATCCAAACTATAATAGCCTTTAAAAGTACCAATTTGGCCCTTATCACTGCCCCCCTCTGGACCACAGTTTCCCCATACACACAAAAAAAGAGTATCAGAACCAACCAGGGAACAGGAGTCCTGGTTTTGGGACTACTGCCCTGCTGATTCTGAGTGAGGAGGTGGGACCCAGAGATCTGCACCTGTCCCGTGGTGATTCTTCTAGCAAAGACAAGTCTATAAAGACTGGACTTCACTTTTTAGAATATGTGACAGTATATTATCTCATCTAATCCTCACAACAATCCTGCTGGTAGGATTTATTTTATTTATTTATTTATTTATTTTTGCGGTACCGGGGATTGAATGCAGGGGTGTTCTACCTCCGCGCTACGCCCCCAGCCCTAGTTTTTTTTTATGCTTTATTTTTGAAACCGGATCTCACGAAGTTGCAGAGGGCCTCGCTAGGTAGAGACAGAGAGAGAGAGAGAGACAGAGAGAGAGACAGAGAGAGAGAGAGGAGAGAGGAGAGAGAGAGAGAGAGATCGATCGATCGCGCGCGCATGCGCACTGAGGTTGGCCGCGAACACGGATCCTCCGGTCTCCGCCTCCCAAAGTACTGGGATTACAAGCGTGCGCCACCATGCCCGGCTGGATTTATTTTTATTTACTAGAGAACAGATCTAAGACCCAAATTTCTCCAGCAAGTAGTCACATAGTAGGTTGGGATCCACACCTTCTCCCCCTTGTAGTATACCAAAGTATACTGGCCAAGGTCCAGGAAGAGATAATGATGGTAAGGATGCACATGGAATAAGGGGAGGTTCTGCAACTCAAGAACAGGAATTAAGAAATAATGGGGCCTCCAAAAATAGCTTGCTACTGATGTAATTCAATTCCTCTAAGTCAACACTGTCCAAAAGAAATACACATGCCACATGTATAATTTGGTATTTTCTATTGGACATATTAATAGAGTAAAAACAGGGGCTAAGGATCTATCTTAGTGGTAGACTGCATGCGGCTTCTCATGTATGAGGCCCTGGGTATAAACCCCAGCACTAAAAAATGAAAAGAAAAAAAAGGTAAAAGGTAAAAACAAACATGTGGAATTAATTTAATAGCATTTTATCTAAGTCACTATACCCAAAATATTAACATTTCAGCAAATAATCAATATAAATATTGTTAATGAGATATTTTCCATTCTATTTTTGTAGAGAGTCTTTGGAACCTGACATTTATATCTTACTTTTGTAGCACATCTCTGTTCAACTTGATTCATTTCAAGTGGTCAATAGCCACATGCAGCCAGTGGCTACCATAGTGCACAGCTCTAAGTCTTTGTTTCTTTGTTGTCTCCTGGATATGTCCAATTCTGAAAAGGATGTATTAAAATCTTCAGCTTGAATTGTATTTTTTTTACAATTCTCTTTCTATCTCTAATACTTTTTGCCCCTTGTATTTAGTTGCTATGTTGTTTGGTGCATACATGTTTATGACTATATTGTCTCTGTAAAATATGTCCCTCACCATTGTATGATGCACCTCTTTGTCCTGTTGAGTGTTTTTAGTCTTTCATTTCACTTTGAATACTAATAGTGCCATGCCACCTTCATGCCTGCCTGCTTATATCTTTGTTTTTGTTTGTGCATTTGCCTGGCAGCTTCCTTCTGAGCTCCTCCATTCACAGGGCTGGCTGTTCTCAGTTTCTACTTCTTCTCATGGGTTGATTGGTTTCTCCTTTCATGATGAACTGACTTTTCACCTCTCCTCTCTTATCCTGGGTTCTGCTGTCTTCTACCTTTGACTCCTCTGATCTCTCAGAACCTAAACCTCTTGGCTTGCATCAAGCTTCCCACATTTGCCTGGGGCAAAAGACAAAGATCCTGATTCCCCTTTCCTTGGAGATTCTTTTCCTATAGGAGAGAGCTTGGGAACCCATATTTTAGCCATTACCTCAAGTGATTCTGATGACCCAGCAACTGGGGGCTCTGTCCATTCCCATGTCGTTTCCCTTCCATGGTGTGGAGAAGCCTGCCCGGCATCAGGTCAGTGCAGCATGGGATCTGAGCATCGCCACGGGTGGAGGAAGGGTGATCCTGCCGTGTGAGATTGTCTCAATTAGTTCCACAGCTCCGTGCCTTACAGCAGAAGGTGACAGATGTGTTTTTCTTAATAAGACCCCTATATGTACAAATGTCCTTTCATCCAGAGCCTGTCCATCTCTGCCTGTGAGTGGTTTTATTTTTAAAATTGTCATATTGGCTTTTTTTCCCTTCTTTTTCCTTTTTGGGGGGCGGGAGGCAGTAAGGCTCTGTTTGCTAAAGAAATGGAGGGGAATGTTTCCAGTTCTCTTTAATTGAAATGATCTCATATGCAAACAACAAAAAATTAAGCCTCCAATGTGCCTCTGCAGAATTGAGGGGTAATGACCCCAGCCGAAGATAGAAGGCGATGATCCGTTTCATTGTCTAAAACTATAAGCATCTGTCATGTGCAGAAGGTTCTCTGGGGAGCTGCCAGAGAAGCGACAGGGGCCTCTTTCCCTTCCTTCCTCCCTCCCTCCTTCCAGTCTTCTTTCCCTGCTTCCATATATACGCTTTATTTCATCTCATTTGTCAGAGGGGACAGAGGCCAAAGGTGTGTAAAATGCAGAAAGGCAGGCATGTCCCTGAAGTACCAGCCCTTGGATCTTAAAACATCTGTGCTGGCCCTGGCACAAAGGCAAGGCATTGGTCGGCTGTGTGACCAGGGATAAGTCTATTAACCTTGCTCCGCCTCAGCCCCTGTTCACACATGGAACCGATTCCCCTTCCTGGCCAGGCTGCTGAGAAAACCCAATGAAGTGTTGCATGAACTTGCTCTGAAAGACGCGGAGCCACCCAGTTACCTGTCCTGCCTGCCGCACTGAGTGGACTGAGCTAGAGGGAGCAGACCCCGGAGCTCAGGGGGTGCTAGGCTGACCCTGCCTCCACTCCCTGCTAGCCATGTGGCCTTAGCTAGCTTTCTTGCCACTCTGAGCCTTGACCTCCTCATCAGTAAAATGGGGACAGCGATGGCCACTTCAGAGTGTCACTGCAGTGATTAAAGGTCACGAGTATGGTTTCCTTCCATGGTGATGGAATGCTTCCTGCCATACAGGAGGTTACATAAGCAACAAGTACCACATGAATGCAAATACTGAGGGAACATTTTTATGCTTATCTACTATGTCTTGTTGGAGTACCAGGTTTAAAACTGGTTTCTAGGGGATATGAATTAAATCCAAGTTTTCCTCATTGCCAGCCCAACCTCTCTGCTCACAATTCCTCACTGCGGTCAATTTGCTTGGTGACCTTGGAGAAAGCACTCAACCCCTCTGGGCCTTAGTTTTCCTCTCTCTAGAATGGAGACCCTAATCCCAGCCCACCGTGATGGTCCATTGTAGATGTCTGCTTTGCTGGGCCATGGTGCACAAATATGTGGCCAGACATCACTCCAGATGTTCCTGTGAGGGTGATTTGGGATGAGATTAACAGTAAATCAGTCAACTTTGAATAAAGCAGACTGCCTTCCATAATGTGGGTGAGCCTCACCTAATCTGTTGAAGGCCTCAATGGAACAAAAGACTGACCTCACCTGGGCAGGAGGGATTCTGCAGCTGACGGCCTGTAGACTTGACCTACAACATCAGCTCTTCCTGGGGCTCCAGTGTGCTAGCTGACCCTGCAGCTTGGGGACTTGCCAGCCTTCACAATTGCATGAACCAATTCCTTGAAACAAGCCTCTCTCATTATATATATCCACATCCCATTGGTTCTGTTTCTAGGAGAGCCCGTACTCATCCACCCACTCAGCCCCAGAAAGTCCAGAGGGGTATAAGTACCTCCACACACTGACAGACCCAGGGGTCCCACAGCGCCATGACACCAGCCGCCGTGTCTCTGGATCTGGGTGGTCTGGAGGGTGTAAACTTCCCTTCAGCTTCAGGGAAAGGGGTGGAATTGTGGGAGGCAGGGCCCAGACACTCCTTTCCTCGGCTTCCTGGGGCCCAGCAGGGCTGCCCATGGAGTTGGCAGAAGGAAGGGGCATGGTCTATCGTGCAGCTCAGGGCCCACTGCTGCCTTCTGCCTTCCTGTTGTATTAGTTTGCTGTTGCTGCTGTAACGAGTGAGGCTTAACTCAACGGCAATTGATCCTTTTACGGTTCTCTAGGCTAGAAATCCAAACCCCATGCCTTGGCAGGTTGGGTCCTTTCGGGGGCTCTGAGAGTCAGTTCCACTCTGCCTCCTGGCCTCTGGGGATCGCCTGCAATCCCAGGTGCTCCTTTGCTCAAAGATGCATGGCTCTGAGCTCCGCCTCCACCTCCGTGCAGCTTCTCCCCCACTGCGTCTCTTCTCTTCTTAGAGGATAACACTCGTATTTGGCTTAGGGTCCACCTTATACCAGCATGATATCATCTTAACTAGTTACATCTGCAAAGACCCTATTTCCAAATAAGATCCCATTCTGAGGCTCTGGCTGGACATGAACTTGGGGAGCACACTGTTCTACACCATACATCTGCGCTGGGAGTTTTGAGAGTTTAGCTCCAGGCCAAATGGAGATCAATCCTTCAACTTCCACAGCTCCATGTATCCTGCTCCTTCCGAGGCTGCCCTGGGAACCTGGGAACGGGCTAGTTGTTTGAAACCCAGCCTGAGAGGCAGCGGGGCTGGGGGAGACTGGTAACTGGTTGAAGTCAGTGTATCAGTAACATTCCCCTTTCTGATGTGTGGTGGTTTTTTAAAAAATTATATTAGCGGTGATTCAACTCCAATGAATAACATTTACAAAAGATGGCCATTTAAGGGGAAAAAAAATAGTAGAGCCGTGATGGCCTGACTACGCAGTCCAGATGTTGGCAAAGGAGATGGGCAGTTCGGGTGGGCGTGAGCATGGAGGCCATTAGCAAGGTCCCTGTCCACCCGCCCACTAGTCCTGAGTCTTGAACAAGGAGTGATTGGGAAAGATAGCTGTTTCCATTGGAAGGTGTTAACTAGAAAGTTGGGGCTGGACTAGTAGAAATCTTCCCAGTCCAGAATGACCCCTCCATGGGCTGTTGGGGGAGGGCAATAAATGACACCCCTCCCCAGGGAGCAGAGGCTGCAGGCTGGAGGCCCCATCTTCCAGGTCCTTCTACCCTGTGCGTGCAGGTTGGGTGGGGGGAGCTGCAAGGGAGGTGTCAGCTCCTGGCTCCTGCACGCTGTAGCTTCCAACAGCCGGCGCCTGCGACACTTTCAGAGGATACCATGGGACTTCTAGAAGGCTTTGCTGGCAAGGCAGAGAGCCGGAAATTTACACCCTCCATCCCCTCCTTGGGCTGCACTTAACCAATGACTGATGGGGTCTATGTGAAAGCCCAGCATCCTGGCCTGGGTGGGGACTGACTCGGAGCTGTGACTTACACTCCAGGGCTCCCCCATCTCTGCCCTCTGGCCTCTGACTCCGGGGGACAGCGCCTGGGAACGCAGCCTGCCAGGCTTCTCATACTCCCTTTCCTGCTCCCATGCTCCCTCACCTGAATTCAAGCACTTAATAAACCACACACGCTCTCCAGCCTCAACATGAAGGGGGCCTGACCTGGGACCCCCCACCTCTGCAGGGTCATTCGAATCCGCCCAACCCCAGGTGGACCTTCTGTGTCAGTGACACTGGCAGCCACCCTGGGTGTGACCTGAAAGCCAAGGGCCCCCCAGCTCTCTCAGATTGCTTCTGCCGTGTCTGAACTCCCACCACTTGGGATTCTGCCTCGGAAAATGTCCCTCATTCCTATAAAACGGAGCTGCCCTTGGGAGACTGGGTTTATCATTGGCGCTAATACTGCACTTGGGGTGGGGGTCCCGGTAAATCAGGAGCGTTGGCAGCTGCAGTTGCTCCTGCTGCACATGTGGGCCCAGTTCATTTGGCTGGAGTGGCCCCAGGCAAAATCCGCCACCTCCTGCTCTCCCCACACAGCCGCCTCCCTGTCCTGGCTCCGTCCCCCACACCATCACCTCCTGACGGTTTATCCTGCCCTCGGCCGGAGGGAGGCGAATGCACTCAAAGCTTAAAATAATGGTGATGATGATCACAAAAACGATGATAAGGGGTTATTATTTTTAGGATGTTATTGTTCCTGAGGATGCTTCCTTTTAAATGGGATTTCTGGAACACTGCAAATGACCATGGCACCCAAGGGGGAACTTTACCCGTGGAATTCAGGCACCGTGATCCCCAGATGAGATAGAGTTCGGAATCCTGCCCTGTACCCCTCAAATGACAGGCCAGGTGCACAGGGCTGCATTCTCAAGCACCTGTTCTACCAATTAGGAAAAGATGCCCGCTCTGGGCAGATGGATTAGAAGATGGCACTTCCTCGGGGCAGGCGCAGCTCCAGAGATCCACAGCTTGGGTGGAGGTGGGGTGAACACAGGCCTACCGGGTACTGTGGTGCAGCCATACAAGGCAGCCCCTAGAACCCCGACTAATAGTAATGGCCAACGTCGAGTTTGCTCTGTGCCAGCATTGTACTGAATACATGGCTTGCATTATCTCATTTAGTCTCACCTCCACCATATTAGGTAGATACAATTTGCTTCATCCCCATCTTACAGATGAGGAAGTCAAGGGTCAAAAAAGTTGAATAAATCCCATATACACAGCAAGTGAGAGAAATGTCCAGGGCTTGAGCTCTCATAATCTGGTAGCACAGGAAATGTCTCCCAGTCTGTATATTTCAGAAAGAACAAGGGTGGCAGAGGGCAATGAAAGATGGTTAGCACACCAAACTAGTAGAAAAGAGGAAGCAAGTTTGGGTGGGGCGCGATGCGGTGCAGCGGGGCGGGCCGGTGGGCAGAGCATAGTCCTGGAGGTCAAGAGGCCCAGAGAGGACTCGGGCCCACTCCCACCAGCAGTCTCAGATGGCTGCAGACAACGAGAGGGCCCGTCCCAGCTAGGGGAAGGGAGGAGTGCCGGGAGGACCTGTGCCCTGGTCCAGTGTCCTGCACTCCAGCCTCCCCGCATCGCCATCCTGAGCCCGGCTGCAGCTGCTGTCCTGAGTGGCTCCCACAGAGCCGTTTGTCAAACACACACAATTAAGGCCACAGTTGCCAAGATCAGCTGAGCAGATTTATTCCAGGAGCCGAGAAGAGCCCGGGGTGGAGGGGGCGGGCGAGAGGCGGAAGGGTGAGCCCTGAGCCAGGTTGAGCAGGATCCAGGAGAGCTGGAGCGAATGCAGGTGTGAGGCTCACAGAACTCTGCCCCCCACCTCTGCAGACCCTGGCGGCTTAGGACCCCACTTTACAGATGAGACCAGCCAAGCAGAGGGGTCATGTGACCTGACTGCGGTCCCACTGCGGCATAGGCAGAGCTGGCACTCAAACCCAGGCGGCCTGGCTTAGGGCTTGGGTTCTGCATCACTGTGCCACACTGGGCAAAGGGACGCCAAGATTATAGACACCAAGATTATAGACATCAGCCCCCAGGAGGGTGAGGGCAGTCACCAAGGGCGGGCTTTGCAAAGGAAGAGGTGGAGAACCAGCTCCGTGATTCTTGGGCTAGGTCAAGGGTAGACAACAGGGAATGGAGAGGGGAGGAAAAGGAGACTTCTTTGGAGAACTGATACTGTGCTGCTACCCACTCCTTAAGGGGAGCGAGGGGCCTGCCCAGCTGTGATGGCTACCGAGGCCTGGGGCAGCAGGACTGAGGGGCACAGGGGCCTGTTCGTGTTTCCACACCCCTGACTGTGGGGGTGAGGCTGCCACCTGGGCAGCCTGGGGACAGGGGTTCTACAGCAAGACACTGGAGGTAGCTCCAGGTGCCCAGGTGCTGTGGGAGACGGCACAGCCGTGGCCTGAAATGCCAAGGTGACCCCAGATCCAGTAGACCACAGGAAGGAGGTGTCCAGGCCCAGATCCCCAAGAAGCCTGCAAGTGCACCCCACAGGGGACTTTGGTTTACAGCAGCTCCTGAGTGGAACCTGATGAACAGCGAGAGGAAATGGCAGCCAGCTCACGCTTCCCTGTGGCCCCAGCCAGAGAAGGAAGAGAACGGTTGCCCGTGGTGAAGACAGCAGCGTGGATTCACACCAGGACCAGAGAGCAGTCCAACCAAACTGCTCCCTGGACTTTAAGTACCAATTACTACAGGCAAGCAGAGAGACGTGAGACCAGCAACGTGCCCACACAGGTACCCGGGATGGCGACCCCCTCTGAGGACATTCCAAAGGGAAGGTGGAGGAAAGTGAGGCAAGGTGGGGACACGTCCTGGGAGAGGCCTTGCCACACGGGGTGCAGTGGGGCCTAGGAGAACCGATCCACAGGAGACCGTCTGGGAAGGGACCAGGTGCTCTCGCTGGGCCGTGGCTGGCCATTCTGCATCCCAGGCCTGCAAACTGCTCCCCACCCTCAGGGAGGAGGCCGCCTTCCCTGCGGGCCCCTCTGTGGTCTCCTTACCTGGTGGATGGGCTCGTGGCAGGAACAGGAGTGTGTGGGCCGGAGAGGAGAATTCCAGCCCAGCTGGTGTGCACTGGTCCTGCCCCAGTTCTGGGCACGCTTGAGGGGCTATCCCAGCCTCGGAGCTCCCTGGGGCATCAGCAAGGCCTGGGCTGTCACTGCATGGCAGCTCAGCCTCTCCCCCAGCTGAGTCCTGCCCTCCTCTCTCCCATGGATGCTGCCTGCCAGAGCTCGCCACAGCCCCCCGCCCCACCCCCACACTGCCATCGCCCAGGGACCAGAGCTAAGAGGGCACAGGTGTGTCCATGGGTGCGTGTGAGTACACATTGGGAACAGGTGTGCGTGAGGGCAGGCGTGAGCACAGTGAGTGGGGGGGTTCAGGCAGGTGTGTCCATGGGTGCTTGTGAGTACACACTGGGAACAGGTGTGCATGAGGGCAGGTGTGAGCACAGTGGTTGGGGGGGTTCAGGCAGGTGGGGATTCATGAGACTGTATGAAAGAGTATGTGAGCATTCCTGCAAAGGGCTGATGTTTGAGCACGTGTGAGTGTGAGAGAGAGAGAATGTGTGTGTGTGTGTGTGTGTGTGTGTGTGTGTGTGTGTGTGTGTATGTTTGCACACATGTCAGGACAATGAGGAGATTCCTCCGCATCTCTCTGTTCCTCTCCCCCCTTACCATGGGAAAGTCGTCATGGAGACCAGAGATTTATCCGGACAGAGGAAGCAAGGGAGTGGGAAATTAGGGACCAAGCTCCTGCCTGGGACCAACTCTGCCCACTCACCCTGGCGATGGGAAGTGACCAGCTCACCTGTCAAGGCACCCTTCTCTTAGTGGCCCCCGGTCAGCTGCTTTGCTACATACAGCCCTCCTCCAATCACAGCTCCTCCCTCCTGCCAGGGTCCCCAGTCATTCCAAGGCAGCCAAGTGGTCCCTGAACAGCCCCTCCCCCATCCCCACGCTGCTCCCTGAGGTGCTGACCATCATTCCCCACATGAGGACACGAGGCCTGGCTGCGCCCTCGGCCCCCGCTGTGGACTGAGTGCCTGTAAGGCATAGGTCCAGATGTGGCTGAGCAGGGCTGGGAGCAGAGGGGAACCGCTCTCCCACACCGTGGCCTTCATTAATCTAGGAACCTTCCATTGTTTCAGTAGCTACACCACATCATGTCACTTGTACTAACATTGACCTTAGAGGTCAAATAGAAATGACCAGATCATTTCGGGTGGAATTCTGCCAAGCCAGCCCCAACCTGGGCTCATTCCTTGAGTCATTGATTTTTTTCCCCCTGATCCGCAAGTGCCTGACTTCACATTGATTACTGTTAAATTTCTTTGTGTTGATTTTGGCCCAGTGATTCCGCCTGGGAAGAGAGTTTTGGATCATAAATCAGCTATATCAAAATAACTTGTGCTTTCGAGGTTTGGATGAGCACATCTTTTGTGTCTTCATCCAAGTCTCTGGTAAAACTACCAGCCAGGATGGAACTAGGACAATGCTTCCCACTGCAATCCCTCTTCCAATCCATTCCCGCCCACACACAGTCCTTGAACCGCCATGAGCCTGCCCTGTATCCACAGATCAGCTAATCCAGTCATCTTGTAAGGAAGAGGGGCTTAATTAGAGTGAGCCCCTGGACCAAGCTACATTCCTTTTCCAGATGCCCCTGGATTTTCTGTCTAGTCAGACGATCTGGACTGTTCTGTCAGAATCAGCATTCGATCTTGACTCCTCCCTTCTTTTTTGGCAAACAAAGGCACTTTGTCCCTTTCTGGTCTCCTTGCAATGTTCCCATTCTCCACAGTTCTTGGAAACCGCACACAATTTTGGTACCCCCCCCCATGTAAAGTAACTATGTAATTTTTAAATCAAAAGGGATACTTTTGAGAGTGTGTCAGTTATCAATTGCCCTGTAACAAAAGGTCCTAACAACACACACTTCCTGTCTCCCAGTACTGAGGGTGAGGAGTTTGGGAGTGACTTAGCTGCGAGGTTCTGGATCCAGTTTTCTCATGAAATTGCATATAAGGTGCTGAGATGCCGGCCAGGGCTTCAGTCTTGAAAATTTGCCCAGCACTGGAGGATCCATTTCCAAGATGGTGGACGTGGCTATTGTCAGGAAGTCTTGGCTCCTCACACACGGGCCTCTCTCTAGGACAACTTGAATTTCTTCAATATGTGGCAGCAGGCTCTGGCCAATGTGGGTGACCCAAGAAAGAGAGTGAGGAGGAGGCTGCAATGCTTATTATGACAGTCCTGAGAGAAACATACTGTCTCTTCTGCCATATTCTATTCATTAGAAACAAGTCACTACATAGCGGCCCACTCCCTAGGGAGTTGAATATGCCCCGTCTTTGAAGAAAATGTGCCCCAAACACGCATGGGCATATTTTAAACCCAGCACTGGGAGTGGAGGGAGATGGTGTGGCCTTACACCAGGATGGGGGATGCAAACCAGGTCTATCCTACAAGGATCCCATTTGATCACCCAACCCTTCCAAAGTTTCTTAAGCATTTTGGCCTATGAGCCACATTTAAAAATCTATCCTGACCCTCTTCACATGTGTAAGGGAAATATAAGCTCACAGTGCTTCGACTTTACCATATGCACTGACTCTAAAATATTCTATTTTATTCTGTTTGACTCTGTATGTTCTTAAAATATTGGTGCAGTCAACTAAATTTATTTCACAACCCACTAATGGTTAGCAACTTAGTTTGCAAAAACAAACTGCTCTCCTGGAGTGTGCTTTTTGTGGGCATGGAAGCAGATTCCATTTTCCATCTATTTCGAAGCTCTCCGTGGGTCTGACCCAAGTATCATAACCTACTTTTCTTACCTTTTCAACCCTCAACACACACACACACACACACACACACACACACACACACACACACACACTTGATCTGGGAAGGGCACATTTCCTTTACAGTGCCATCCAGTAATGCAGACATTACTAATCAATCATCATACCCATTAAAATCATTGTCTACCTCAGAATCCTTCCTAACCCAGTGCTCCAGGCATGGATTTTTAAAGATAGAAATTTATTTTACAAACCCTTTATTGGAAGCTAAAAGGCAAATTCTCTGAGTCCCAGAGAGATGAAGTGGCTTTCCTAAGACCACACTGCTGGACAGTTCCCAGGTGGAAACTGGAAGCCTGCTTCCTGGCTCCCAGGCTATTGCAATCTCCGCTGAGCCAGAGATTGATTGTTCATTTGTCATCATCTTAGATCTCATTCTCCTGATGGGGACCCAGGGGTCCCTCACCAGCCCACACCTAGCTGCCCTCACCCCCCCCCCCACAGGACAATCAGCAGAGACCCTAGGCCCTTCCCAGAGTGAATCTCACCTGGGGAGCTGAGCTGCACGGGCTGCAGCCAAAAAAAAAAAAAAAAAAAAAAAGCAGCTTTGCTTGGAAAGCAAACAACATCAGGAAGGGGCCTGCTCGTCCTCTGGCCCAGCTCCACCCCATCAGCTGGGATCGAGGGCCCGGAGTCCCCTGGACACCCATAACCAAGTGCTGCTCATGTGCCCGCCCGTCCTGCTGGGCCACTCACTTCCGGCCTGCCCTCCGATGCCGGCTGGGGCATCAGCTTGGAGAGGAAGGGATGAACAAGACTATGGTGAATGGCCTGCAAGCAGGGGCTGGGCCTGGGGTGGCCCAGTGTGCCCTGAGCTCTGAAGGACAGAGGAGGTGACACCTGATAAGAGAGGCAGGAAGGAAAGGTTAGTCTATAGGAAGGGAACTGCAGGAGCCAAGGCGCAGAGGCAGAGTGCGAGCTGCTGGCGTCATTGGAGTGTGCAATGAGCCTGCGGGGCAGGGAACAGCGGCTGAAGATGCTGCTACCCACAGGGAGATCACCATCTACAAAGGGAGAGAGGGAAAGAAAACCAACATAAGCATATAAAGTATACCAGGCGCTGGTGGGAGCTGAGGGTGCTGTTTAGACAGGTGGTCAGGGGAAGCCTCTCTGGAGAAGGGACATCTGAGCAGAGACCTGAGCTGTGCAGAAGCAAATCTGCAGATCACTGGAGGAAAAGCACTCGAGCCTGAGGGAACAGCGAGCGTGTATGCCGGAGGTGGGCTTGTGCTCCGTGCTAGGTTCAAGAGCAGCGAGAAAGGCGGGGTTCACACAGTATCCATTCTCATCTCAGCTCGCCAGATCCTCATGACCACTGGGAGGGAGGCCACAGAATGACCCCTTCTTCTAGATGAGGATGTTGTGGCCCCAGAGGTGATGTGGACCCTGTGGTTCTGAGCCACAGGACGAATTTGAGGCAGAGCAGGGCCCTATCGGGGCTCCAGATGCCCAGCCCAAGGGTCTTCTGTGGTTCATAGCAGTGTCCCCTGCCAGCAACTGGCCCAGCAAAGCTCACACCAGGACAGCTTCCTGGCCTTGCTGGGGAGGGCCTGCTGGCCTTTCCAGGGGAGCTGGAAGCTCCTGAGTTCATTACGGCTTCTCCCCACGTCAAAGTCTTATAGCCCAGTGTGTCCCTTCCTGGGGTTGGTGGCTGGGCCAGGCGAGGGCTGTGCATGGCGTCCTGAGGCTCTCCAGAGTGGGGCCTGGTCGCCTCCTGGGACCACATGGATCCAAGGGCCTGTGAGTGGCGTCTCAACCCAGCACTGATTGGGCGCGTGGATCCTCAGCCTAATGGCTCCTTGGTGACATTTGTTTCTCTTTTTCTTGCCTGTTTGTTCTAGAACACCAGGGCTGGAGTGGGGCATGTGGGACTAAGCATGGTTTCTGGGGGCCCAGGATTGCTGGCTCCTTTGCATCCTGGCAAGCCAGGTGCAGTTTACAGCGTGCACACTGCCAACACGCTAAGCTGTGAGCCAGGGAAGAGGTTGAGAATGTGGGCTCTCAAGTCAGGCTGACATGGCTCGATTCCACTCTGCCTCTCAGCAGGACGCTGCAGTGTGTGCACCTGTGAAAGGGGCCCATGGGGCATCTTGTCACAGCTCTCCGGCGGTGCTAGCTGGGCCCCCAGCACAGCACCGGGCACAGTGACCAGGGGTCCCAGGACACTAGTCACAGCCTGTCTTGGTGCTCTGGGCCCTGACTTGGTCAAACTATCTCAGTGAGGATCAAACGTCACCTACGTTCCCTTGACAGAGTTTAAGAACAATCTGGAAACTCTCTTTAGATCCTGTTAGCACTTTCTGCCAAAGCGAGTCTCATGTTTGCTTTGGGTGAGAAGGACGAGCATTTTTAGTCCATAAAAGGCCTTTCGCTGAAGCCAGGTGAGCCCAGCTGAGCCCGACTGACACCAGGCCTTGTGGATATTGTTGGTGCCCCTCCCGGACCTCCTTACTGAGCGAGTGCCCCAGCTGTTACTGTGAGTGCTGGCGGCCTAATGGCTCACAGATGCCTCCTGTATTAGCTTTTTTATAGCTGTGACCAAAATACCTGACAAGAACAACTTAGAGGAGGAAAGGTTTGTTTGGCTCATGGTTTCAGAGGTTCAGTCCATGGTTGGCCGGCTCCAAGGCAGAAACACCATGGCTGCAGGGCATGGTGGAGGGAAGCGGCTCAGAGTAGAGAAGAAGTGACCAGGGACAGATACAGTCCCCAAAGCCACAACCTCAGTGACCTACCTCTTCCAGCCACACCCCTCCTGCCTACAGTTACCACGCAACAGACTATGAATCCATTTGATGGATTTATCCACTGGTGAAGTTCAAGCCCTGATTCAATTATTTCATCTCTGAAGATTTCTGCTTTGAACATGAGCTTTTGTTCTGGGGGGTGGAGGGAGCGTTCCATATCCAGACCTTAATGTCCCCCTTTCTGGAGAATCTCCCTTGATCAGCAGGAGCCCATGTCTGTGGGACTATGGATGGAAGAGGCCAGGCCCGCTGCGTCGAGCTGGACAAACCTGTGGCTTATTCATACTGCAGGCCTCCCCTGAGGACCAGGCTAAACCAAGTCTCCATCTGAGGCTCGCCCTGCCCTGCGTCTCCCCCTCTCCCCTTCCCCTCTCCTAATCAATCATGTGCACTGAATCCCTGCCTCAGGCTCTGCTTCCAGGGAACCAGGCTCAAGACACAGGCCTGCCATGAGTCCAGTCTCGGACTGCTTTAGAATCTCAAGAAGGGGACGTCCCCTTCCCCGCCCCTTACCTGTAGACAGCCTTCCATCCTCTCCCTCACCCCTCGCCCCCGAGGACCCCCCTCGCCAGTCTCTTTCCGCCACCTTCACTTCTACTCGATCTCCCTTCCCCTCTCCCTCTCCCACCCAATTCCACAGCCACCATACTTGCCTCTCTGCTCAGCCCCGCTGTCCCAGCTGCCTGCCGGCTGTCTGCACATGGCTGTCTGGCACCCAGAAACACTCTGACTCTAAAATTGAACTCTCTCTCCCGAGCCCCGCTCCTCCTCCTGGCTGCCGCTGCTGTAAATGGCGTTCCCCTCCCCAGGCACCCAGCTTGGCAGCGTCCCCAATTCTTTCTCTCTCCTGCCCCGCTGCCAACCCCCTCGCATCTGTCCTCTCTCCTCACAGCCGCCAGCCTCTCTCCGTCATCCATCTCACCTGCCTGGAAGCGATCTTGGCAGACACTCGCTTAGAGCTACTACCTGCGAGACACCAAGTTCTTCCTGTCTGTGGATTCGGCGACTCATCCTCACAACCCCAGAAGGAGGATTAACTAACTTCATCCCCCCTCATGAAACGGGGTGTCAGATGAGGAGACTGAGGCACAGAGAGGCACAATAATTCACCCAAACCACATAGCTGAAAAGTGGTTGCCTTATTCCGCTGTCCCCAGAAACAGATCAAAGGAAAGTATTCAAGGGCGAGAAGAGCCCTGGGGAGGTGACGCCAAGAAACACTGGGAGGGGCGTGAGGGAGCGACACAGGGAAGGCCAGGCAGCCTGGCAGGAGCAGAAGGAGCGTGTCCCCAAGCAAATCGCCACTGTGGGAGCCAGAGCTCACTTCCCTGGGGAGCTCAGACCCAGGCGCCAGAGGCGGGCTTGATACCCCAACTCTGTCAGTTGGCCTCAAGTCCCCAGCATTCCTGGTGCAGGTGGAGTGGACCACAGAGGCCTTAGATCGTCCCCAAGCAAAGCAATGCTGCACCGTCAAATGTTAGGGCCAAGGGGACAGCAGGGCGCGATGGCATCTGCCACAGTTCCGTATAACTGGAACTAAATCCAACCAGTGAAACTCCAACATGCCCCTCACCATGTGCCCCGACGGCTCTGGCCTGACCATGCCCATCATTGGCCCTCTGTTCTCCCCCGCTCACTTGAGCCACTCCCCTGCTCTCGCCCCTCTGTGGCTCCCGCTGCCCACTGACTGAAACCTCATGGTCTAATCTGAAGTCATAGTCACCCAGGAGGACCCTCACCTCCACTCTGTCTCCCCTGCTTCCACAGACGCCGGGTCTTCCCTCCCAGTCACTGCTCACACAGGCCTCGGCTGGGATGCCCGCTCTCCAACACTGCCTGCTGGTCCCACCCTGTGGGTCCCCACAGCCTTCGCTGAGCTCCCCAGCCCTGAGTAATGCCTCTCTGAACCCAGGAGCTCCTGGGAGCCCATGTAAGAACACTTATCTCTGTGGTGCGTGCTGTGGCTTGGCACCACCGTTAAGCCCCTCACCCCAGCAGTCTGTCTGTTGACTGCTGAACCCTGACTCTATACCTACTATGTGACCTTGAGCAAGAAACTGGAAGGCTCTAGACTCATCATAAAATGGGGAATAATAATATTTATGATATGCCAAGGGGTCATTGTGGGGTTGAAGGAGATAGCCCAGTGGAAGGGCTGAACACTAGGTCTGTGCTTGACCTGCTCCCATTACGATGGCAAGGGCGCCCCACTGGCCATGAGGAAGGACCCTGCCTCTAAGTTATTCTCTCTACCCCCCATGGCACCTGGCCCAGCCCTCCCAGGGAATAGCTGATGGATTATACTAAACCGTCAATTAGACCATGTCGACCGACTCCTCTCCACTTCCCCACACACAGAAATCCCTAACACGTGATCATCGCAATTAGGACACACGCAGAGCTGTGTGCTGCCCTACAAGACCCACCGGCACCTCTCCAGCCTCACCTCTTGTTATGGCTGGGGTTTATAATGTCCCCCAAAAGCTCATGTTGAAAGCATGGTCCCCAGCATAGGAAGGTTCAAAGGGGCAGCATGGCTGGAGGAGGTGGTCGCTGGGGGACTGGCCTTGAGGACCATGTATGTCCCTGGTCCCCTCCTCTCACTATCTCTGCTTCCAGCTGCCATGACTGAGAGTGCCTTTAATCCATCATGCGCCCTGCTCCCATAGTTTCTGTGTTGGAGCCAGCCAACTGTGGACTGAACCTCTAAAACTGTGAGCCAAATAAACCTTTCCTCCTCTAAGTTGTGCTTGTGAGGTATTTTGGTCACAGTGATGGAAAATCTGGCTAATAAATCTCTGATCATTGTCCCCTCACTTCCTGCACTGCAGCCACATGACCTCTTCCCAGCTCCTGTCCCAACCACACAGGCTCCTACCACAGGGCCTTTGCACCTACAGTTCCCTCTGCCTGGAGAGCTCTTACCCAGACACCTCCATATCTACTTCCAATGTATGTAGGTCTCTGTTCTCTCTTCATCCCACAGAACACCCTCCCTGGAGTACCTGTCCAACCTAACACCCCCACTGCGTCCACCTTTCTCTTTGCTTGACTACTTCATTCTCCCCCTCCTCTTCCTCCTGACTCCTCTGGCTTCCTGCTATTTGTCACTTACTGACACTATATTTATTTCCTTGTTCACCTATTAGCCGCCTCTGCCGGCAGAATTTAAACTCCCTAATGACAGAGATTCGAGATGCTTCCCTCGCTGATGTGGAACAAGTCAGACCCACAGAAAGCCCTCAAACACTCCGAATGGTCGAATGGGTGAGTGAGGGAGTGAATCAGGCCCATCTTCGGGAGATGTTCATCCCCACGAGGGGCCTCCGCAGAGAGCCTGCGCGCCTTCCCTCCCGGCCGGGGCTGCAGGAAGTCCAGCTAGACCACTTCCCGCCCTGTGCCGACCGTGGCACCGAGGTGCTCAGACACAGGGCACTCCTCCCTGGACAGGGCTCTCCTGTGCCTGCAGCACTGTGTCCAGGCCAGGGCAAAGGGGCCCCCGTTTTGTTCCTGGGGTCCAGGCCAGGCCCATAAGGTGACAGCAGGAGAAGAAGATGAAAAAGTCTACCAGGCCTCTGCCAGCTAGACGGGCCCGTCCCATCTGCCATGCTTTCCACACGGCCCTCCTCTCCCCCTGCCCCAATCCAGTTTATTTTAGGAACTTGGTAGTGGAGTCAGAATCCCAAGGGCTCGGGCTTCCTGAGCACCACATGCAGCGCTGCTCCCCAGCTACAAGTTGATTCTCTTCGCCCCACTGTCCCCACCCTAGCGTGCTGGGGGGCGCAAGGGTGGGCGATGGGAGAGCACGGGCAGGTGTGACTCAGTCTCAGGGGCCCGAAGCAGCAGCCACTCTGGTGACTCAGCAGAGAGTGAGGGTGCCGAGGGCTGGCGTGGGCTAGGCTGGAGCTAACGGAGCGGCAACTGGAGACTGGTGACGCACCGTGTCCCACGCACGGGACAGTGGCCAAGTGGACTGTGGCTCTGGGGAAAAATACCCAGAGACTGTGCATCCGATGCTCTCCATCCACGGCTCTCCAGTGTCCGCGGCCAGCTCCAAAGCAAAACCAGCCTCAGCCACAGTCCTGCAGGATTGGTCCCCATCCTCTGGCAGCCTCCTGTCCAAGGCTACTCTCGGCTCTGCTCCAGGCGCATGGAAACATTTGAGTTACCAGAAAGCCCCTTCCCTTCTGGCTGCCAAGCCTTAGCCTGAGCTGTGCCTTTCCTTCTTTTTTTTTTGGGGGGGGGGCATGTGCTGACTATCGTACCCAGGGGCATTCTACCTCTGAGCTATACCCCCAGCCTTTAATTTTTTCTTTTGAAACAGAGTCTCACTAAATTGCTGAGGATCTCTATAAGCTGCTGAGGATGTCCTCAAACCTGCAAACCTCCAGTCTCAGCCTTCCAAGTACTGGGATTATAGGTTTGTGCCACCACTCCTGGCTTGTGCCCTTTCTTAGAAGGCTCCTACCTCCGCCATGCAACTGATGGTGCCCCAAGACCAGCTCCTGCAGACACAGGACTCTGGGTGAGTTCCACACCCCTCCCCCACGCCACCATCTCGGCACCCTGGACCTGCCTCTCCCTCACCACCTGTTTTGCAACACTGGCTTTGTCATGACTCGGGCACAGTGAGGCCAGGAGGTCAGGAGATGGTGGTCACTGAAAAGGAGGTGTTCCCCTCAGCAAGAGGGGGCACTTTAGGCCACACGGAAACGCCACGCCACTCAGGAAGCACCATGCCACACAGGAAGCATCACACCACACCAAAAGCACCAGGCGGCACCGGCTGCAGCACACACACCAGAATCACCAGGCAAGACAGGAGGCAGAGGAACGAGATGGGGTTGGGGTAGTCAAGAGCCCACGCTGTGGTTGCTGTGGGAGCGCTGGGTGGGGCAGGGGCGTAGGCGCAGGTAGGCCATGTCTTGAGGACTTCAGTGGACTCTGAGGTACAGGGGCTGTCTGTCCCCAGCTGTCTAGTTCCTGGCCTGGGGTGATATCAGCAGGCAGGTGGCACTGAGACCTGAGGAGCCTGACAGAGGCCGGCTGGTTCACATGTGACCCTGCCCAGACCAGCTGTCCAGCTTCTCTGGGGACTAGTCCTGCAGGGCACTTTCCAAGGCCAACCAGGCCTGTGCCAAAGCACCAGGAACATGTGGTTATACCTGTCTCTGACCCCATTTGCCAACCACCCCAGCCAGCGGTGAGCTCCTGAAGGCAGCAGCCAGGCTGTAGTTGACCCCAGCACTGTCCTGGTGACTGGGAGGTTTTGGCAAATGCTGGATGGATGAGGGTCCACTGAGGACTGCTATAGGGTGATAATCTCCTAGAAATAAATTGGTATAGGGAGCGATCTCTTCCTTGATTGTTGCTTTTCTACCAGAAAGATTTCCAATGGAAAGCACAAATAGGAGTGCATAAGAGGGTTATTGGGGAAGGTGGGTACAGTCTAAGAAAAGGCCATGAATAAGGGGTTATGTTGGAAAGCGAGTCTAGAACCATTTGTTCTCTGGGGTGGGAGATGGCATGGAACAAAGGGGTCATGCTCCAGAGAAAGGGTCTAGAACAGGTCTAGAACGAGAGTGGAAAATGGCAGAGTCTTCCAAGTAGCGAGCTTTATTCAATCTGGAAACGTTCCCCACCACGTTTATGCATTTGGGGAAGTCACCAGCTCTCTGGTGCCATAGCTTAGTGCATCTGTGCCATGTTGGAAACTTTCCCTGGTGCCTAGATGAAACCCCAGGGAGGGGCTACTCATGCAGGAGTGGAGCCTCCCGATACCCCGCAGTTCTAACCGCAGTGGACGGGGAGTCCCTGTATTTCCGTTCCTGAGCTCCTGCTTAACTTTCCCTCGGGTCCTCCCGAGCAGCTCTGACCTGCTCATTTCTGTCTGGCTGCCTAACATGGACCAGGCACAGTGCAGAGCACTTGGGGACGCCGCAGTGGACAGCAAGGACAACAGCCCTATTCTCATGGCATTTGCTTCCAGTACACAGCACACAATAAACCAGTTCTGGGAAATGCTACGATAGCAATAAAACACACAGGTAAAACAGCATCAGGGTGGGGTGGAGAGGACTGGACATCATTAGAAAGACTGGTCAGAGCCAGGGGTGGTGGCGCACGCTTGTAATCCCAGTACTTGGGAGGCTGAGACAGGAGGATCACAGGTTTGAAGACAGACTCAGCAAGTAGTGAGACTCATCAGCCTAGCGAGATCTTGTTTTAAAAAACAAAAAGACTGGTCAGGGCTGCCTCTCTGTGGAGGTGACATCTAGGTCACCCAAATCTTGAGAAGGACTCAGCCATGCAAAAATACCAGGACAGAATATTCTAGCACATCACTCCCAAACTTGCAGGCTTACTGCCCCTTTTTCAGAAAAAAAGTCTCAGTGCCCCCTCTATTTTTATTTAATGCCCCCCCAGTTGTACCCAAGGCTACTACCACCCCCCTGGATCATTGCAGCATCCTTCCCAGGGGCAGTATCGCCAACTTTGGGAGTCTCTGCTGGCAGATGAATGAATTAATGCATTCTCCAAGCTGGATTTCCTGCACATTTTGAGGCTTGAGTGGTATCAGTGCCAGAGTCCCACGTCCTCAAAGAGCTTCTCTCATGGTCTCCTATCAGTCACAGGAACATGGCACAGGGTGACCAGCCTTCGAGGAGCAGGCACTTCCGAGCCGCAGGGCAGGACACCGCTTCCCCGTCTCTGCTCGTTGACCCCTCGCCCCTTCACGACAGAGCCGGCAATCTTCCTGCCAAACTTGTCCCTGATGACAATTAAAGGGGTTGATTTATGGCCCTGGACAACAGTGCTCTCACACGGCGGGCAGCGGGCAGCTCTTGCTCAGTGTGCCGTGTTTCCGGGTCACGGGACACTCAGGCCAAAATGCCCCATGCCCTCATTGCACCCCCCCGGGTCAGCCCCTTTCACAGGCTCTTTGGCAGGGAGGACTGGCAGGCGAGCTGCCGGGGAGCAGCAGGTCCCTTTGGGGTTCCCTGACACCCCCAAGCTTCGCCAGGAGAGCAGACTGCCCAGGTGAGCTGGCGGGACCCACTTGGGAGGCAGTGGGGGTATGTAGCCTGTGGATGTGGCCACGGGCAGGCGGGGTGTAAAGAGCTTTCACGGCCCTGTGGGTGCTGGGCGCTGAAGAGGGCACGCCGAGATGGTCATCATGCTGGCTGAAGGGTGGCTTCCGAGGCTGTCGGGTTCCCACAGACTGCAGGCCTCCCCGCACCACATCAATCTCAGCCCCGGGGCTATCTCCTCCCCATGGGCAGCCCCAGCTGTCTATCGGGGTTCTAGAGAGGAGCCCAGAGCTGATCTGTTCCCAATTCCCAGGAGTCAGGGGCGGCAGGGAGGGGAGAACTGTAAGCAACTTCCCCACAGCAGCGAGGGTTGGCTCACCCATCTTTCCTGCCATTACCCACCGTGGCAGGTCGCTGGTGCCGCGTTCTTTTTTTGTTTTTTTTTTTTTTTTGGAGGTACCGGGGATTGAACCCAGGAGCGTTCTACCTCTGAGCTACACCCCCGGCCCTATTTTTTATCCCTGGGTTTAATCTCCAATACCACAAAAGAAGAAGAAGAAGAAAAAGGATAGTGACTCCGGTAGCTTGCCAGGATTCTCTAAGGAACAGCATGGCTGCGCGTGGGTCACCTTGTACATGTGGGTGCACGAGGATCCCCAGGAGGACGCAGGCGACCACCCTGACATAAAGAGGTCCTCGCGCATGTCCAGCGCTGGCGCAAGAATCGCAGAGAAGCGGACTTAGATGCCAGGAAGACTTGGCTTCAGTGTGTCCAAAGACTGATGCGAGACAGACCTGCCATAGCTGCTGCTTCTTTAAGGCAAGGTGGAGTGTGTGCTGCAGAGGCGTGAGTACATGCTGGGGCGATTGTGTATGGGGGTGGTGAGGGGAAGTGACGAGAGTGGGCCTCTGAACCCCAACTGGTGAGATAGAAGGGATGTCCAGGTGGGGAGGGCAGCCTCAGGCGAAGGCTTGGAAACATAGAGGCTGTTTTGGGGACACAGAGTAGCTGTGTGTCTCTTGGATGACGGATGGCAGGTTCTGGATAGAGGGCTGGATAAAACCAGACCCTGGCTGGCTTTGGCCATTAGGCTGAAGAGCTGTACTTCATTCTCTAGGCATCGGAGAACTGTTAAAGGTGTTGTGGGACGGCTGTGACATAATGCACCCAGGGTCTCAGGAGAGGATTTCTGGGCACCCAGGGTCTCAGGAGAGGCTTTCTGGGGGCAGTGAGGGTCTCAGGAGAGGTTCTGAGCACCAGGGTCTCAGGAGAGGCATTCCGGGACACCCAGGGTCTCAGGAGAAGTTCTGGGCACCCAGGGTCTCAGGAGAGGTTCTGGGCACCCAGGGTCTCAGGAGAGGCGTCCTGAGCACCCAGGGCCTCTGGAGAGGCCTTCCAGGACACCCAGGGTCTCAGGAGAGGTTTTGGTGTATC